>CAJDSM010033116.1:5547-19119 GCA_903981925.1 Ostrea lurida
AAAGAGAGAAGATCAAATCACTGAATCACTGAACATGATGGGCCGAAGTTACACTCGCAAAAAAGACCTCCAAAAACTGGATGATTGGTGCAGAGCGTTCACCATTTTCTTGAGAAGCTCTTGTTATCCCAACAGCTCTGGAAATTAAGTGTTGAGGAGGGTTTTAAATGTGTCTCAGAAATTCTATGGATCGGATGTACATTTGTAGACCAATGAAATTGAAGACTAACTATCAAACACTGTCGTGTGAATTTTCCAAAAGGCAAGCCCGAAGTTTTAAAACTATCATAGAATTGTTCAAGAAAATGGAGTTGTCCTTTCTCGGAGGTTTCGGGTTCTCCTACAGCTCATTTTTGTCATGCCAGCCAACAAAACTCTACAAGTGAAGCGATCATTCAAGTGTTCCTCGAAGGGTCAAGACAGTCCTCCATCGCCAACGATTGTCACAGTAACACACTGAATAATGTTGCGTTGATGTACTACATAAGAAATGAAAACAGATGCACTGAATCTGAGGGAATTGTTACAAACGAAATTCGTGTCTGTCAGTGTGCATCGATTACAATGTTTGAGAAATGGACCATGAAACAGTTTATAGATGCCTACAAAATCAAGAGATTTGGTAATGAGAGTAACCCCCTGGCAACAAGTACGCAAATACCAATTTTCTCTTTTTTTCGAATTTTAAAAATTTTGCCCCCCCCTCCCTAATTGTTGAATTGCTTTCATAATGGGTCGGGTCTACAGACCGTTCAAATGGCCGACTTCCTTTTGAAACATGGATGAAATATAATAACAGGGTTATTTTTTTCTAATTCATTTGAAAAATAAATGTTTTGAGAGTAGTTTAGGCAACGTGACTAACTGAAACAAGTTGATCGCAGGTTCGATTTCAGCATATGTATCCATTACCGTCTATATTTTGCTATTACGGCCATCTACAAAAATATAGACGGTGGTCCGTGACGCGTTTTAATCAATAGTTAAGCGACATTCTAATCTGCAAGGCAAAAACTTTTAAGGTTTGAAAAGTCAACTGCAAATTTATCGAGACGAATGCATGAAAACCACTTTTTATGCCCCTAGAAAATCTTTGATTGAGGGCATATAGATTGTCCGCTTTAAAAAAAACTTTTAACACTGGCCATAACTTTTGGAATGTAAGTGATAGGACTTTCAAAATTTCACATGTATAAATCCATATGACAAAGCCTTTCTACTGGTGCAAAAAAATGTATTGGACCTCCTGACCCAATCGTATACTCGGCTATTCCCGTACGTAAAATGAACCTCGTATGTGATGACGCCAATCAAAAGTGTGTTACGTCATCGGTACTATGACGTCACAGTCAAACATACGTTACGATCATCCTACCCATAATGCCTGTGTCTTAGCACATCAGCATTCTCGGACGCCGAACTTAGCGTGTGTGCTACGAGTGCGGAATCGGTCTAAATTACGAAGGATTTTGTAAGACGTTTAGTTTTTAGAGATATGTAGCAGAAGTTTTTAGTTGACCAGGTATGTGAGGAGGAAACTGACCAAACTGATCGTTTTGTTCATAGTATTGGTGAGTAAAACGGAGGAGGGACTACCAGGATAGACAACGAGTTCAGGATTTTTGAACTATTTTGCTTTGCTCTCAGCAATATATGTTCACTTTAGTTTGATCTTGACTGTACCATTATATCGTCACATACGTCACTGGTTAGATTGTAAACATTGGAAACAAACACAGATAAACTGTGTGAAGAAGACGAATGCTTCATGTGCAAGAATAGAGAGGTTACGGAGGAACAAGAAAAGCTCTTGCCGAAACTACTTTTTGGCAGTACGATAACAAAAACTTGCGTAACGCGCCCTCTGGTGAAGAGATTGACGCCACACAGACCCCTACCGAGACCAGAACGTCGCCGCGCAAGGTTATGTCCACATCCGGAATACGGTAGGGACGAGGGTGAGGAGGTAAGCGAGTTTATTATCAGAGATTTCATTTAATAAAATGATGACATAAGAAGTTTTAAAAAATTGTAGATTAATTATGCAACGGTATGATTACAAGTATATAGAGAGGAGAAGAGAAGAGAAGTGGGAGGAGTGGAGAAAGAGATTTAGTATTTAAACGATGCGGTGGTGGGACGAGGGTGCGAGGGAGAGACGGTATCCGAGTATGCACATTGTACTTCCTTCTTGGTGAGAGGGGTTGGGTTGGCGCGGGGAGGAAGGCGGGGAGAGGGGCGCGGAGAGAGTGGGAGCGAGTGAGAGAGGGAGGTTGTGGGCCGGGCGCGGGGGAGGAGCGCGGGGGAGGGGAGGGGTGGGAGGGGAGGGTGAGGAGAGAGAGGAGGGAGAGAGAGGAGGGGAGAGTGAGGGAGTGGGAGTGGGAGGGAGGAGAGTGAGAGAGCTTGGAGAGAGGGAGGAGTGAGAGGTAAGGGTGCGAGGGAGCGGGGAGAGAGGAGTGGGGGTAGAGATGAGAGTGAGCGAGTTTTAATAGGGATTCGGTCTAGGCTTTGGTAAGCGGGGGGGTCGGAGGGGGGGGGGCGCGGAGGGCGCGGGTGCGGCGGCTTGGGGGGCGCGCGACAAAGTGCAGTCGAGTTTGATGCAATTCGTGGTGCGCCGATCCAGGTGCCCGAGTCCTACTTACCGGTTACGGAAATTGACGTAGCGTGATCCGATTGCTCGCCGTGACGCTTGACCTTTGACCTACTTTTCAAAAACTTTCACATGCGTAATCCTTTTGGCAAGCCCCTTCCACTGCCATGTGGAATCCGGGGGCATCAGTGTTTCACAAACATATCTTGTTTTATAATTACATATTACAGGTTTAATGACAACACAAACGTACTCTTGATATCAGATTCTTTTAAATTAACAAAATATAAAGTACAGCATGAAAGACTACGACGCACAATGTATACAGTATTAATCATGGTAACAAAATAATAGATGTTTGCAAAGAAAATAATTTCTATTATATTCTTAATAAATATGTTAATGTACATATTATACTACATGTATGTCTACAGTACACCTATTTGTAGATAGTTTTGGTCTGTCTGTCCGTTGTCTTCTGTCTGTTCTCCGCAGGAAAACTTTAAACATTGGCTTAACTTGATGATAAGTGATAGGACTTCATCTTTACAGATCGTGCTATGTCTTAATGAACAAGTCTTTTGAACTGGTACTAAAATGTTGGACCTTTTGACTTTGAACTTTGTCCTACTTTTCAAAATCTTTAACATTGGCATGACTTTTGAATGATTAGTGATATGACTTTCGTATTTCACATGTGTATTCCTTATGACAAGCCCCTTCTACTGGCATGTAGAATCCGGTGGCGTCAGTATTTCACAAACACATCTTGTACTCATTGAATTTGTACGTTTCCTGTGACGTGTTAGAATTATGAACAAAAATATCAAATGAGTTAAAATTTCCTCGCAAAACGTTGTTGATAATTTAAACAAGGCACAGAGGATACAATGGTCATTTCCAATTTTCATTATTTAGTTTCCCTTTCAATTGCACGTGGAATGGATTCGGTGATAGTCGGATTGATTATCATATTACCATTTAGAGATACATGTAGCAATATCTACCAACATGCCTACGTTAAACAACCTACTGGCGGATATATAGAATGAGTTAGGGCACCCCCCTTTGGTTGAATAATGATAATAACACGAGTTATTACGAAAGAATTTTTTTCTGTAATGCTTGCTATCCTCATCATCCGATAAAAGACAAAGAAAGCATTTTACTGTTTATGGTAGCCTTAATTTGTAATATGGCCCCTGAAGATAACATCTACAAAAGTGCATAGTTTTATCTCCTAAAAGGACTAATAACTCTATAATTTCACGTGTAAACAAGAAATACTATGAGCAAAGCTCACTAAGTGATACCCTCCGCTCCCCTGTAGGTATAGAATCATTCAAATAAGAAGAGCACAGTGGCATAATGTAACAAAGAATTCCTGGAAGTTTAATTGAATTTTGAATCAGTGGTTTAAGGAGCAGCTGATAAGAAGTCCCCCCCCCCCCCCCCCCCCCGTGGTATAAAGGTAAAATTCATGTTTTACTGCGGGAAACCCCAATACCCAATATCATTCAGGTCAAAATCTATCCTGTTACAAAGAATCCCTGAAACTTGAATTGAATTCTGATTAGTGGTGTATGAGGAGTAGCGTACCGGAGTTGGGTGACCCCAATACAATATATATGCAAAGCCTATGGGAGATCCTAAAATCGTTCAGACCAGAATTTGAAATAGGAGGTGTAAAATAGTATCAAATAAGAAAGATTCTTTGAATTCTGATCAGTGGTTTATGTGGAAAGTAGTGATAGGAGGTAGCCCCCCCCCCCTCAGTCATGTTTTGCTTTGGAAAACCCTAAAAATTCAATAAATAGGAGGTGCATAAAGGCATCATGTTAATCAAGAATCCCTGAAAGTTTCATAGAATTTTGGTGAGTGGTCTTAGAGGAGTAGCGGACGTTGGGACGGAACACAGGATCACTATAAACCTCCAGCTTCGCTAGCAGGGGTATAAAAAAAAACACATTAGAAACCATTTGTCAAATTTCTCTCATACACAATCATCATTCTTAGGTGGACCACTACTCCACTACTTTAAAATAATCAAAATAATAATATCACTTTTAATTATACTACTTTTTCGGTAAGAATAGATGTGTTTTACAATCTCAATACGTAAAAAAAAAATAGATGAACAACATTTCAATATTTTCTATCACAGTAACTTCGAATTCTATCATTACTCAATAAATATATCACTTGACAATCGTTCTATTTCGTCCAAGACCCAGTCTAACGTTCCTTCCGTAATTTTGGGATTTGATATGGCAATCCTGAAGAAATTCGGTATGTCACCAAGCGGCTGATACGCTAGCATCATACTTCCCTTTAGAGTCATCGATTCTTTGATAACGGGAGCTACCTGAATATAACAACAAAACAATGACGATTAGTCAAATTAGACAGATTGGTCGTTTCATTTCATGAATATTTTTACATATATAGTAAGTATATTAGTATATAAAAAAAATATGAGATTTCATTTCATTCAGTTCAGAACAATTTTATAATATATCAAATATATTTTGTAATATGGGAAATTAGAAGACATTAATGTCTTGAAATTTAGATTTCTTCTGGATAAAAAATGAAATACTTTGTTTAAAAGCGTCCTTCTTTCTGATGAAGTAAGGTTCGGCGTAAAGATCTGTGGCGGCTCATACCAGAAACATACACTGGGCCCCTCAATCTGGAAAAAGATGACAGAATGACCATATAGGATGACCACAAGATGTGCTTATTTACGTCATCATTATTCCAGTTTTATTGTCGAGGCTCTAAATAATACAAAATTTGAAATTCTATTTAATTCAAATATATATGTATTTGTGGTATTTCTTTAGTATATGAACATGCCAAAATCAAATACATGTATCTTCAATGTAAGCGTTGGGGGGTCAAAAGTCATAATATTAGACAACCTGTTCGAAAAAGAGACACTGATCAGACATGGAAAACCACATGATCAGGGGTAACAATGATTTATCAGTATAACGGTATTATGATTAGAAAGGAATGCTGGCTCGTCATTTTACACAAGAAATCCACATCAGCACAATACTTCAACCCTTTGGAATTTCCACATCGTTTATAACCTTCACTTTGTGTACCAATTTCAAGTGCACAGGCTATTTCAAATGAAGACACAAAAATCCTCAGGAAAATACTAGCACAAGTTCGCCATAATGCATGGTGTAAAGCGGGAAGTTAGTGTCATATGACGAAGTTACAGATAAAGCTAGCATAGTCACATGTATATATGAGAGGATACAGAAATTTTCCCACGGTTCAACATAGCCCATTGGTAGTGGGCTCGGACCCTCCATCCCCCACATATATGCATGCCTGATATAGCCTTTACCAATGGAGTTAAGATATATGATTTAAAAGAAAACGGAAGAAATCTGTAGTGTACTGAAAATAGTAAAGAGGGAAAATTAAAAAGAAAAATCAAGCATCATTATGCATTATGCAATGGTCAAGCGATGATTATCCTGCACATTAATCTTATAATCCCCATGTACTGATGTAGCAATGTCGTATTTTGATTTCAAAACAAAAGACAAATATTTCAGCATTCGCATATTGGTAAAAGATTTCCACACTGATTGGCCCCAGTCTGCGTACCGTGTTCGTGCTGAGGCGCCTGTGCTTGCACTCTCGCTTTCAGCCTCTCCGTTAGATAGCAGCTTGCTGCGAAAAAGAGAGCAAGGTATGTACATACGTAAGTCTTCCCAGCCCACAATAGGCCTCTTATACAGTGAGGCGTATGTGGCTCAGATATGGGGTCCTCCTCATGGTGGTAGATGGTAACTGGATCTTTGTAATCTCAAGCTAAAGCACAATATTTAGGAGGAGGAGGTTAGACCACGAAATGCACGGCCCTTTGGTGCATGGGCACGCCCTGATGCCTGCAAACCTGATCCCCCAGTTATGGGTCAAACAGTTTCACTGCTTTGTATTATGTATTGGATTGCCAAAGGCAACAGGAAAGAACCCAGACAGAAAATTGGAAAAATGACAACCGTTAACAAGGTAAATGCAATCATCTACTGGAAATTACAACCCAAGGAGAAACCCCGGTCCACCAGCGTGGAGGTTGGGCATGGGGCTAACAATCCCGTACTGGAAAATATTCACTTGTCACAAAAAATCACTACCAGGAATCTAACAGTGGACTCTAGCCACCAAGATGGCGATTTGGCCATCAACATTGAGAATGTGAATCTGTTAGGACCCAAATCTACTGTGAAAGTGGGAGCATGGAATGTGCGAAACGTGTTTGAGCTATTCAAAGCCATTAGAAAGATGAACCTCTACAACCTTCATCTCTCATATGTGACCTAAATCCCTTGGTGAAATCCATTGAAGGATAAAAAACAACTAAAACCATTATTCTGCATTCAGAACATAAAAACAAACACATTCTAATTATATCCAAAAAGAAAGTAAACACCCTTGTGGAATGGAAACTAATCAATGACAAGTATTATGCACTATCTGTGGGGATCCGGGTTAGAATAGGTTCTCAGTACCCCTTGCTTGTCGTAAGAGGCGTCTGAATGGGGCGGTCTTTTGGGTGAGACCGCAAAAGCCGAGGCCCCGTCATAGCAGGTATGGCACGATGAAGATCCCTCCCTGCTCAACGACCGTAAGCGCCGAGCACAGGCCTAAATTTTGCAGTCCTTTACCGGCAATTGTGACGTCTACATTGGAGTGAAATATTCTCGAGCGGGACGTAAAACAATATACAATCGATGAAGAAAAGGAAATAGTAAAGATTGGGCATGAACAACTTCAACAAGCACATCAGAGTACCCCAAACATAATGTATTACTAATAGGCAATTTCAATGCTAAAGTTTGGAGTGATAACATCACCTTCCAGAAAGTTTTTGTAAGACATGGGTGCGGAACCATCTATGACAACGGGGAGATATTTCTTGAGGCAAATCAAAACAACAACCTAATCTTTTAATCGCTGTCTGATGTGTTTCATGGCAATTACTAAGCCATGGATTTTGACAAAGTAATACTCCGTTTACCTGATCAAGACAGTGGGCTTAAGGCTGGTGTGACCGCTTGATAGGTGATACTTACTCCTTCTAGGCACCTGATCCCACCTCTGGTGTATCCAGGGATACGTGTTCGTCCAACTCTTATTTTCTATTCTGTTTAGATTTACGAGATTTTAATTACCTTGTAGTAGCAAGTTAGCAACATTGAAATTAAAGCTGAGAAAGAACCAGACAAGCCACCAACTACAGAACTGGACATCTCTAACATAAGTTCTGTAAACACTGCAAAAGCAATTTCAGCCGGAACTAAGGAAAATGTCTGAATCTCCCAGTTCGATATTGAAAATGAAAAATTTAATGGAGAATCATCAAGACGGCATACATTAAAACAGCAGTAAAAGCACTTGGCCTAAAAGAAATGATAGATGTAAAGAGTGGATAACACCGAACTCAAGCAACAATCGACACGAGAAAAGCTATTTTGCTGGGTATCAAATCGAAAAGACTCAAAAAGAAACTGTGAAATACATACATAGACACCGATAAAGAAATGAAAAATAATGTAAAACAGGACAAGAAAAACTTCCTTGATAAACAAGCAAACGAGTCTGCTCCCAAATGGCAAATGGGAAAAGTGTATACATGTATAAGATTACTAAAAACCTTTGCAGAAACAACAACACGGTCATCTCCAATATTAAAAACAGCGTTAGAAAAGCAGGGAAGTATCCTCACGGGTGTAAAAGAACGAGATGACAGATGGGTTCAACATTTCCAAGAAGTTTTAGACCATCCAGGACGTGACGAAAATCCTGACATTGAACCAGCAGAAATGCATTTAGATTTACATACTCCAAATGAGGAAGGCCAGCCCCAGGAATAGATTAGATCTATTCAGAAATATCAAAAACAGATATGGCAACTTCAACACCTGCATAAGAAGTATGTTCATTAATATGTGGAACAATGATACCATACCAAATTCTGCACAAAGGGATTGTCAATTTGTCCAAAAAAGCAGACCCCCGAGTTAGTGATAATTTGAGGGATATCACCTGCTGTCAACACCCAGCAAAGTATTTTGCAAAGAACATTTATCTCTGTACAGAATAGAAGCACATATTGATAATTAACTCAGACAAGAACAAGCAGGTTTTAGAAGAGGAAGACCAAACAGTGTATAGAATGGAACTGTCCTCTGTAGATTAATTTCATTGATTTCAAAAAGGCATTTGATAATATCAACAGAGAAATGGTATGGAAAATATTACACCATTATGGATTACCACCAAAGTAAGTCAATCATCAGGAAAATTTATGAAAATTATGAATGCAGTGTAATGCTACATAACGACACATGAGATTGGTTCCGAGTAGAATCTGGAGCCACCGTCCTCCCGCACCATCTTCCTCGCAACAACTGACTGGATAACAAGGAAATCAACATCAGCCAAATCAACAGAGATATCATGGGATCCGCTATCACACCTAGAAGATAAGGACTTTTCCGATGATCTAGCCATACTCTCCACCAACTTTAAAACAAATCAGATCGTCTCAACAAATTTTCTAACCAGAGAGGTCTCCACGTCAGCACAACAAAATCAAAAGACGTCAGATAAACAAACAGAGACGGAACAACTATAAGAGACACCAAAGCTAGACTAGGGAGGGCGAGGATTTGCGTCCTATCTGGAAATCAAAACATTTTTCTCTTAAAACAAAGTGCGAGCTATTCAACAGTATGGTTAAATATGTACTCCTATACGGATCGTAGTGTTGGAGAAATACCGTATACAAACGGATATGAAGAAAATTGAAAGTTTATACAAATATTTTGGCTTAATTTTAAATATTAATCTACTGAAGAAAACAAACTGCATGCTCATCAGAAAGACGATCGAGATGGCTAGATCTTGTGCATGGTTTCAGAATGGACCAGCAGCGACTGCACACCTAGAAAGAGAAAACCTGGCAGACCAAACCAACAGGTCGACGATCGGTGAGTCCCCTTCCAGATAGATTTAGAAAAAATCTTACGAGTATGATATAAAATCTTACCTCATTTATAACTGGTGTAAAATGCTTTCGTTCTTTCACTTTTCTTTCAAGATACCTTTGAAAATTTAGATATTTGAAAAATAAAATTCAACCAGAACACAGTGTTGTTACAGGAACTGATTCGCGATTTCCCCCAAAATTTTGTTTTTCACTTTTAATGATCAAAATCTACTGTCTAATGTGTTTGAAAGATTTCATTTTTAAAAAATCAAGATTATACTCTATGACAGACGCTCATTGTAGAGAGTTTACTATTTGTTGTGTAAACAAAGATTAGGGTACATGTATGTTATTGTTTACAAAGCATTCAAAATGTATGGTTATCGATCTAAGATTATTATGTAGAACACATATCAAACATTTTTAAGGTAAAATGTGCAATTTAAAGTTTGTGATGCTTTGAATTACAAAATTAACTTTTCACTGGTTTGTTTGTAAACATACGAAAAAATTCGAGTCTTTGTTTATATAACACAGAGTTAAGTCTAAAACATTGCTCTTATCTTTGCATTCATAAGACCGAAGCTTACAAAAAAAATATTAAGGTTGGCTATCTTAGAAAATGTATATGTACATTTAAAAAAAACTCTCAATTTATTAATTACTTAAATCGCATGAGCTATCAAATATACATGTACACTCATTATGTGAAAAGCAATAGGTCACCCAGCTGACGTAAAAATTTAGCCCGTTAGATGATCTAATAAAAAAAAAATAACGACGATAGAGAATGTGTTTCCGATAGTGCCTGATAAAAATTGCGTGCTCTTTGTATAAAATTCTCTAGAAAATTAAATGTAATCTTTAAGGAACAATTAGAAATATTGTCGTTCCAGTTGTCACATTCAACTTAATATTAATTGACAAATACGCAAGGAATAGTCTGAAAAAAGTGTTTAGAACTTCTTTTAGTAAAAAATATTTTTTACTAGTGTCCGATTCAAATACATGTTGCTACGCTTCTATGGGTGCAGATACTACCCTTTTGGAGTGATCAATCAGCGCCTTCTTCAGAATATTGATAAGCCTAGGTTTGGGTTCAGAAAACATGCACTTTTTGCTTGTTTGTGGGGAGTATCATAAAGAAATGAAGGATAATCTAAGTTCCATAACTCAAATGAAGACTACAGTGCGAGGTACTAGAGAGACACTCGCAAACACTTGGATGGATAGACAAACAGGTGAACATTTGACAGAATCCCATGACTTAACCAAGGCTCTCCTTAAATGCATATACTAGTAATAATTTTATTACACAAATACTTTGATGGGTCCGTATATAATTAAGAAAACAAACCGAGATAGTTGAAAATTCTTGTTAACAAAATCTTCAAAGCCAGCATCGCCCTGCCATACAAAAAAGAGAAAAAATATCAAAGCAAATATCCAGTCATCATAATTTTCATTTAAAAGGAATGATGTTGAATCTTATTGTTCTACGCGAACTGATAAGAGATTTGTCGTATTTAGAAATGTATACTCACTTTAGATCTCCACATTAACCATAACTTGAAGATATCATTATGTCGTCCACACTGAATTGACTTGTCACCAGTATCGTACGTAATGTCGTAAAATTTGTCC
Organism: Ostrea lurida; assembly: GCA_903981925.1. Classification (NCBI taxonomy): domain Eukaryota; kingdom Metazoa; phylum Mollusca; class Bivalvia; order Ostreida; family Ostreidae; genus Ostrea; species Ostrea lurida. The sequence continues at coordinate 16,803 of CAJDSM010033116.1, forward strand.
GTTTGGTAAAGGTAGTCTGCGCATAATTCATTAGCACTCTGTAGCTCACCCTAAAAGTACATTAATTATCTGCAATCAAAATACTGAACTGCACTAGATATATATGATGGAGTATACTCGACTAGTTTCTACAATTCTTCAGGAGTATAACCACAATTAATGTCGATTGAATATACCTGTACTGAAATAGGGAATTGCTTGGTTACACATGAAAATTTAGTAAAGTTCATTATTTAGTATGTAATATACTACATTTAAGTACGGGGAAAGTGAATAAAACTGAAGTATATACATGTAGCATTTGAATAAGGTAAATGTTTTTTTAATAAACTGTTTTTCGTTGTTTTTTGTGTTCCTTTTCTGTCTCTCTATGGATTCTGAATTCATAAATCGGATGAATTGTGGTTAGTGATCTTGGCACCATGCTTGCCTGTGTATGTACTGTGTTATAATGATTGTAGAGAAGTATTATTTTAAACACGCTCTACTTTCAAGCTTGTACAACTATTATCAACTGGAATTATGTAAACTTGGTAAATACCTATATAAATGATTAAATGTTCATCTATCAGATCTCAGTTATTGTAAGATTAACCTCAGTATCTATCCTGTCCATGTATATATCAATATGATATATTATGTTCTGTTATCATTTCATTGAATAATTTGTTTGTATATACTTTATACCTATGAACTGTATGGTTCTTGGTCAATAAACAATATTATACAACACAATACACTGGCGTATCCAGCTTCTCCGGGTCATCTGTCCGGTCAATGTAATTCATGCCGCATCCGGCGTAGGTAATTATATAAATTTTGAACTGACCTATAGACATTGAGATTTTCACTGGAAATTTACTTCCGTTTTTGAAAGGGAAAAAATCCGGACCTTTGTATTATGTATACGGACATTTAGCATGTCGTGATTTGTTGCATTCATATGAATAAGGATAGGTATATTAATAGAATGTCTACCCTCATGTATTTTCAAGAATGAAATTCATATTTTATATATCAATTTGCACTCTACTTTTTTCCCGCCGTTTAGGTATGGTAATGCTGTACTATTTTTATCCACAACTGTTTACAACTACAGCGCAGTCATGAAGAAATGACCATCATTACAATTTGGAGAGAGAGAGAGAGAGAGAGAGAGAGAGAGAGAGAGAGAGAGAGAGAGAGAGAGAGAGAGAGAGAGAGAGAGATTTTGATGACTTTCATGAATAAAAATGTGTCCAGTATAAGTATTTTCTCATACCATTGTAATGGATATATACATTGTATATTCATTACAATATATAGCGCATGTTTCAGATATACATGTAATATAGGATTGTGACTAATAGTAATACTAGTGTGAAGGAATTATACGAGTACTACACATATCTATATCATATTGAATATGTTCACGACAGTTTACCGCATTGCGGACTAAGATGGCTGAACATTGCAGAGGGACTCCCATCATTTTGTGTGGATTCCACGTCATGGAATCACACCTAGAGTGCAAAGAAACAAGAACGATTTAATGAAAATTAATTCCTATGTAAAAGAAATATGCAATGATTTTCGTACGTTGGGTGGTCAGTTTTGACGTAAATGCCAAAATATTCATTATTTTGAATACATGCCATTTGTACATATCGCTTGAAATTACCGAATGAAATATAGTACAACTGTCTGTACCTGTGAACTCCGTGTAAAAGGTGCCTGTATTTCTTTGATAATAAAGCTGACCCTCCCCACGCACCCTGCAAATGAAAAGTACCTTTAGGTTTGTAAATGTTTGTTTAGGGTGGGTGCATGTTTAGGCTGGATTTTTTAAAATATCATAAACATAAAAAAGAGCACATATATACTCATAAACTTGTGAAAACTCACATCAACATGTAACCACACATCGTATTTTTGACAAATATCCGCTATTTCGTCCACGGGATCGTAGGCTCCTAACACGGTAGAACCACAAGTGGCATTCACCATCAGAGGAACCCCGCCGCTTGAGAGAGTATTTTGTATTTCACGATCCAGGTCACTTGTCCTCAATCTCCCCCTGAAATACAATCCGATGATTGTCAATTATTGATATTCAAAACCATTTAGCCGAATATCTAATCAATGATATTGGCTATATGTCAAACTAATAAACCATTGCATTTCATCTGTTTGGTTTTAAATAACATATTACATGTAGGTTGCATATGATTTAAAACAATGTCGTGTGTTTAGTAAAACANTTAAGATTTGTTGAAGAACAATTAAAGTTTAAAGAAACTCTAAGGGTGATAACTCTATCATTTAATTTTATTTCACG
>CAJDSM010033117.1:0-16762 GCA_903981925.1 Ostrea lurida
GAAGAAGAGATATGATTATTGTTCTCGTGCGGTACACTTTTGACTGAAAATTCTTATGGTGGAGTCTTTAAAATGTCTTGGTTATGCATGTTCTTTGGTATGAAACGAAATAAAGTCGAACAATAACAGTTTTCGATACTTGGCTAGCCTACGAATCAACTTGCGAATATCTTGTCCACTGTACAAATCCGTTCATGATCGGCACATGCACCCCATCCTGGCTTGGTCGTGAATTGGATAGATGGATACGACATAAAAATTCGTACCCTGTGCCGATATTCTCAATCATCTACCCCAGCCTACTTCATCATTATAGATCCATGTCACTATCTGTGTCGGTGATCAGGCGCCCACGTTGCTGGTGGGGGTGTTTGGAGACCTGGATGTATTCTTCATAAAAAATCATCATCATCTTGCTTGAGAGTGATCTCCTCCAAGTAACCGATATCCATGGTAACACCTGAGGATGCATTAATCGGAAAGTCCTCAGTTTACTATGAAATTAAAGAAAAAAAAATTAGTTTTGACAACCCAAATGCGCCGCCCTACAAAATTTAAGCAATGAAACGGATATAGCTTTGAAGTAGGAACACCTTACTGAAAGTGAAATAATCTGAACGTGTAGCATGTAAATGTGTAATATTCAAATTTATAAAGTAGTGACAAACTGTCTTATACAGTGGCAATGCAGGTTTTATAACAATGGTGTAGTGGGAAAAATTGGCTGGGGGGTTTCGAGGCTTTTTAGGGCATTTTAGGTACTTTACTGGGTTATTTCTTACCTATACTTTAAGCACAGATGAAATCAAACGAATATCTATAAATGAATGGGTCTTTTTTTCCGCAAGCGGGGGACGTTATAACATATATACATGATTTAATCAACCGCAACTATTATTCAATATTGGTCAACACATGCCAAAAAAAAAAAAGGGGGGGGGGTGGGGCTGAATTCGGCCACCATTTGATTAGGGGATGGAGGTGTTGTTTTTTCGCATTTCCGTTAAATTATATTCGTTAGTCTCTGTACGGTTGCGGTAAATAATTTTCGCGTGCACATAAGCCGGAAACTTGTTACCAATGATAGATATATTATTCGGTGAGAATGTAATTGGGTGATAATACTTATGACTCATTGGCTGAAAGAAGAAGCGAATTTTTAGTCGTAAGTCGAACATAGACAAAAAATTTAAAAAGACCATTCGATATAGTTGGTTTTTCTCTGTGACAGGGTATATTTATGTAATTGATGATTTGTGATTAAAGGGAGAAGGTATTATTGAAGAGGAGGGGTCCGGGTAAGTCTAGAGGCCTGGGATAAAGCCAAGTGGGGCCCATGGAGTAAGGATTTTCCCTGAAATTTGGGGAGGGACCCTTCTCTAAATTCCGCTGTATGTTACATTCAGTAATCTAAGAGCAGTAAGACCTGAGTAACAATAAATCGAAAAGGCATCTAATGTTATTCTATTTCGTATAATTATTTTAAAAAGCAATATATATCATGGGCGTAGGAAGGCCGGGGCTCGCGAGGCCCGCCATACGAGAGCCCTTAGCCCCCCCCCCCCCCCCCCAAGTTTTGAAGTGGCAGAATATGTTTTTTGTCAAGTATATTTCAGAGGCTATAATAAATAGACTAGTCCTATCAGTTACAACGGAACAATGTCTATGTGCCTCTTTTTTTTTTTTTTTTTTTTTTTTTTTGGCTTTCCACACGATTATTTAGAAGTTTGGGCCCCCCCCCCCCCCTTTTTTTTTTCCAAAAACAGACAGATGCAGGTAAACTATGTGCTTCTTTTTAAAAATGCGTCCTTGCCACAATCGGAAGCCCCCCGCTCCTTCAAACGGGATAATAGTAAAATACATGGCCTTATTTTTCGGTTGGCCGACATTGTTTTTTTTAACATCGTCTATGCCCGGCCATTTCTGCTTGCAGCAGAGAGTTGTCGGTTCCTTTCTGTCTCGTGCACTTACAATCTCGTGTCATATCCCGTTTAACAAGATATTTGTAAACCATTAAAAGAATGGAAAAAACCAGAATTATTATGTTCATTACTTTGTAAAATATTAAAAAAAAAAATAATCAAATAACTTATTGGTTAAATTTTTGGTCTTAATAAGTTTTAATTTTAAAACCAATTGTTAGAGGAACGTATTTTTTGAGCGTTTACAAAATAAAACGAAAAAAAGAAAAAAAAAAAAAAGAAAAAAAATAAAAAAAAGATAAATAATAAAAAAACGTTTAAAAAATAGTTTATTAAAAGGGCAAAATAAAAACGAGTTATTTGATGTTAAATTCCTTTTTATAATATTTTTACAAGTAGGAACGACCGTGTCAGCCAGAAGGTCAGGGTGTTTTTTTCCAAAATTTCCTAAAGTTGTTGTCAATTGGTTTACGAAGAAAATCTTGTAAAACGGGAGTTGCTACGCAGAGATTGTAAGTGAGAGAAAGGAACCGGCAACCTGTGCAAGAGAATGCTATGGGCCGCTAGAAATTAAAACCTGTCTAAAAAGAACATCCCCTGTGTGTTGAAGCCCTTCTTTTATATCAAAAAGGGAAGGTATTTGTTTCATACGAGTTTTGATTGGATGGCTCATTTGATTTTAGGCAACATTGTAAGCAGGTCACTTTTCGAATTTTAGGATTTTGTGAACAAAGTATTTTCCTTTGGGTGTCAGAAGAAAAAAATAAATAAATATAACCACCTGGGTGATGTGTTGCCTTGGGCCCTCCTCGCAAAAGAAAAAACAAAAAAAACAAAAAAAAAACCAGCAACAACCCTACTATAATGGCATAGTGTACATTAAATGGTGTTCCGGTCGGTGAGAATATTTATATACGCCAGTATAGACCGAGGCCTAAATAATAAATAATTGTGATAGGACAACAGAAGTAGAATACTTTAGCTAAGGCGAGATTCCGCCGACTTACCTGTGTAAGCTTTAAAATCTATTAACTGGGACGAATGAGATACGGCCACAAACCCAATGTTGTTTGTAAACATCACGCTCAAGATGTAACGTGGAGTCAGTAGAGAGGCCTTGCATAGATTAAGGGTTAGTGCTCAGTAATGTTGTAGGGTGATCGGATGGGAAATATAAAATACTTCAAGTGGTTTTTGGAGAATTATTGTGTGTCCCATATGTTTTGTTTGGTGCGGTGTTATTTTCTCTCAAGCTGGAGTGTTGCATAAAATTAGATCTATAACAACTATCAATCATATCAAGTGTGACAGACGGAGTCGGGATATAAGGCTCGACAGCAAGGTCAACATTTTGAAATTATAATCCTTAAAGAGATCTCAAAATAGTACTGTTTTCCTTTACTCAGTAGTAATAATTGCAACATTTTGCCGTAATAAAATATCATAAATAGCTTACCGTTCAGTCTGTGTCTTTGGAATGTAACCGGGTGTCCTTCTGGCTGTGTAAGGAAATAGATCGGGACTCGGACATTTCGTGTCCACATCAACGCGCAACTGTTTACAGATGGAAAACAATCGGAGCCGAGTGTTAGAAAAAAAAGAAATGGAAGGGGCTGCGTACAAGGGACGGGATTCGATAAGTGACAGGATGCGAAAAACTGGTCGTTTTTTTAATATCATTTTGCAGCCAGAGAAGAGTTTTTATTGACATCTGAAGCTCTTTTATACACACGTAAAATAACAATAAGAAAAAAAGACACGTGTAGAGAAATTACCGGGAAATGTTCTTTATCTTTATTCGTTTGTTTCTTATTATGACGTTGAATGCCATAAGGTCGATTTCTATCTGGCGAGGCTCATATATCATTTCCCCCTACAAAGTATAGTATTTTCTTGCCCAAAACCACAAGCGCTTGTGTCTATTTAAAACTTTGAAATATGAATTCTTCATTTTGATTGGCTGATTTGGATATTGAATAACGAATCTTGAATCTTGAATTTCGAATTTTGGATTTTGAATTTAGAATGTCGAATGAGCCTTCTGGGCTTTCGTACACAACAGCGGTATATAAACGTCAGCTTTGACTCATTCCTAAAAGTCTATATGCAAAAGTACTTATACAGCAGTTTTGAAGTTAAAAATGTTCAAAGTAATATGGAAAACAATTTACTTGACTGAACCTCTGCTTAGGTGAGGACTTTTTTTTCTAAATATTTAGAACAATGATGTCCTATCCCTTCTAAACAAAGTGAAATATATGGTAAAAGTTAAAGTGTAGACTTTTACACAAGTTTTATACATGTATCAATTTCTAGTATCAAAAATGAATGATCAACTGTGCTTTACTATAAAATTGGTTTACACCTTAAAAGGGTACATATACATGTTTATCACACAACTGTACTGTTTTCCGGGTTCATAACACGGGTTCGGAAAAACGATATGAACTCGTAGCTGAGGTTTATAAGAATGCAAATTAGGTAGGTCAATCTACGGGGTCAATCAATTGAAAACTGCACATCAACCTTCGAAACTGTAAACTTTGATGGTAAAAGAACATTGTTTTTGATACCGAGGTTATTCCAAGGCATTTTTGTGTCTTTTATGAAGTGAAAATAAGTGTAACAGAATTTCCAGCTTCTTTCAAACCGTGACGTTGCAGGACGACGTCACAATCGAATTGACAACGTCAAACAATAACAAAGCGAAAAATTCGGGTTGTGAAATAGAAAGATAAAATCAAAATATGCCTTTAATGATCGTTGTGTGATAAATAGAATCTTAAACTCGTGCTTATGGCAATGAATTTATGAAAAAATTCGTTACCGGATTTAAATATTTTCCCTCGCCAAGGCTCGGGAAATATTAAATCCGGTAGCTCATTTCATAAATTCCATATTGCCATAAGCACTCATTCAAGATCCTCTATAAATTATTGGTGCTGATATTGATCTTGTAAAAAAAAGTTACTAGATTTTCTGGAGATTATAAATATGATTATTTTTTTTTAGAACATTTCTTGTTTGCACTTTTTCGACCATATTTCATGACACAAGTCGGTAGGAAGGTAAAATATTGTATACTCGGCAGCCAAAAATGACGTTTAAAAAGACATTTTCCTCTTTTATAGGTAGGTATATTCTCAGCGACGTTAAGGAAACCCGAGGAAATTTGACAAAGCTGTATTAGAAAAGTACCCAAATGCACTACATGCAAATGACGTCACAATGAAAAAATGACGTCATGACACAGTTTTGTATAGTTGTATTGGGGAAATGAAAATTTATTATGAACCATTTTTAAATGCATAGCATAAGGACTTGCGGTCAACATTTTGTAGGAAATATATTTGGCATACATTTTTATTAAACCCTCGGTTGCTTGAAACGTGTGTGAGGATGGGTTTTGTACTAGAATAAATTATGAATTAATCGGTGGTAAAAAGAATGCAATTTAGTTAAAATTTCCATATATGGTATTATATTTCTAACTATATCCTCAAGAATACAGACATTTTTGAGTCTCCCTACCGAAATATGTGTAAAGTAGGATTTGTTTTCCAAAAGTGCATTCAATACAATTGCTTTAATAATTCCTTGCCCTTGCGTTATGCACTTTTAGTTATATCATAAACTCATGCCATATATATGACTCAAAGCACGTGCTGATTCAATTTCATGTGACCAGTGCGATTGCCTTGACTCGCATGTTGAACCATTACTACAATAGATGTATCGGTTGTGTTTTAATTTTTAATTTACCAACCAAATATGTGCATTTGTACAAAACGTTGATTTATCGCACTTATATTAACGCAGGCTTCCTTAACGTCGCTTAGTGTGTTCAATAATTCAAAGTCAGAAAGTGGGGCCGAGTACAATCCATAAGACTACCACCCTGTATTGCTCGTTTCTATGTCGTATCTCTTGTTAGGAGTAAATTTCATCAGAATTTTATTCATACCCGGTGTGTGCTTATATACATAGTGGTTACGTGCAGAATAATATTACAGTGTACATTTAACGACTATTTCAAAAATAACAAACTTCGAAGAAAGATAACGTATCTCTTCGTATCAATTGTTTTGTGTGTAAACTTTATCTAAATCAAAACAGCCCATCGAAATCGTGTAGTACCCTGTGAACTGTGCTGTGCAGTAAAATTGAATATCGGTAATAAATAAATCAGTAAAGTGGAAACATAAATAATTCTTCATTCTGCACTCGCTTACATGTTATATATTTATCTTGTATTTCCCACTTATTGAATTAATATCAAAGAGGCATGAAAATTATGGCATGTTATACTTTCAAGGAGCGTAAAACTAATTAGAAATGATTATATGCCCAACTTTTTCGTATTTCCCAACATTAATTCACTGGAGGGAAACTATATCTGCGAAATCAATTCGGTAGTACATGTACTTATATGTATATTTCTATCGGCATCCATATATGAACTCCAACATCTGTGTCCTTCATGTCAAACATATATGCTACTTAAATTTAATTTGCTTTCGAGAACAGTGGACCCTGGTTAATCCGGGTCCGGATGGTCATATTTTACTACAAAACGTTCAAAAATACCTTAAAAATTTGTACCGGATATATCAGACGGTATTGGTTTTCTTTACCAGGTAATCATTATTTCTAAAGATTTATAAAGAAAACATAAGCCATATTATCTAATAAAAGCGTTACCGATACCCCGTGTTCACTTCTGATTATAGGTCAGATGCGCGGGGCCGATGAAGACAGGTCTACTTATAGCTTTCATTCTTATACACCCGCATAAAAAGCGGCGTATTATGCTATATCTTACCTCCTGCTTAATTGTAGTATTACCATTGGTTTACATCGATCACGTGAAGACCATGGATATTCCATACATAGTCAGTAGAATTCCATCCATAATCAGTAGGAGCCATTACTCCTTATACACGGTTAAGAGAATTAAGTTATTTTCCGTCTCAAATTTGTTTTCAAAGCGTCTGACTACTCAAAATGAATAAACTCCGGTCGTCGAAATGAATTCTCAACGGCCAATAGTTAAAATTGAACTCGAATAAATTACGTAAACTACGAAAATTTTCTAACGTCACTTGTTTGTGACGTCATAGCTGCTTCAGGACCAAAGTGCATCATGTAGTGATTCATCAACATGCAAGTTTTATTATGCTATTTAGAAAAAGGCAGTCTGTAAGATATATTCGTTACATAGTTGTTGAGTTGACAAATATGGTTTATACATGGTCAGTAAATTCCATATGTGGGCTCGAGCTCCGCTCTCACCCATATGGAATTTACTGACCATGTATAATTTACTGACCATGTATAAACCATATTAGTGCAACTACAAACCATGTAACTAATAATACCGCTGTCGTCCGTCCGTCTGGCTGTTCGTCTGTCCCTTTCACTTCGTCTTTGCAACTCTCCTAAACCCTTGGGGGATTGCATGAAACTTGGTATAAAGAAAGACCACAATGTGGAGATGTGCATATTGCAAGAGGAGTGCTGTTCGATGTTTTTTTAAAGGAGGTAAGCCCCATGGACTTAATATTTTCTATGGAAAATACGTTGTCTTCGCAACTTCTCCTAAACCCTTTTGGGGACTGAATGAAACTTAGTACACAGAAATATCAAATGCGGAGATGTGCATATTGCAAGGGGAATGCTGTCCAATATGTTTAATGGAGTTGGGGCCCCTGGGTCACAAATATATGCGGGCGTATTATGTACCGGCTGGGCGGTGCCCTATTTTTTTATCTAACAGTATTTGTTTTAGTTGATGCAATACACAGTATTGTATTCAATATTTGTAATGTTAATATAAATGTACAGTGTAAGCATATGCAAATACGTCAGAACTGTTTACATGTATGTCATTGTATGAACCTCGCTATAATGTTGTACACGGCGACTGGCGATGTCTATATAGTCCGTCCGATGCCCAGCTGATGTCTGGTTCTAGCTGCCCGGTGACTGCCGGACATCGTTGGGTTATTCTGCAATCTGTAAACAGACTTCGGCCGGATATCGGCCATTGTTCTGTCCTACACATTTCTCCACTGAGGTTACATACACCGACCAATTTCCACTCGATTTCCGGCCCGATATCGGACGATATTTAAATGACGTGTGATGGATATGTGGCCGATTGTGAAAATCTACGGGACACCGGATAAATTTAAACTGCGGGCACCTCCACGATGCTGTCTGAGAGCCCCAGACACCGGCCAGTCATGTCTGGTGTCCGGTCGGTAACCAGGCCAACATTGCTTAAATATTTATGCCGGGCCTAATCGGAAGGGGTTGTGACCGAAGATTTACCCTATATCCACGGATACCGGCATCTATGTGACTTAAGCATTAGGAGGGATCATGCAGAATCACCGCATGGCATTGTATGAAATTCAATATTTTGGCCAATAATTTAAAAAATCGACCCTTACCCCTCACTAATTCTACTTCCATTTTATATTTAAGACAAGACTTTGAAAATTACATGAACTTTTAAAAACTGACATTAGTCCCAATATGTTTTTTTCAAACTTTGAAATTCGATAATATGAGTTTTTTCGTACATCAAGTGCAAAAAGGTCATTTATTTCCATTACATGTATTAAACTAAGTCTTTTTTTACATCTCTACTGTAAGAAGACATGATTATGTGTCTATTCTATGTGATGATTGATTTGTGTTCTCTATGATTTGTTTACAGCAACAGACAACTCAAGTTTAAATGAATAAATCTTCATTGAATTTTAAGTGCAAAAAGGTCATGTTTAAAACAATGTAGCTCAATAACAAGCATGCAAACTCCAGTTTTTCTTTTTAATTTCCCAATTCTCCTTCAATGTAGATATATAAAATACACTTCCTAAAAATACACTTCCCAAAAAACCTCAGGAGCGAACCTCTTTAAATTCTTTGTTGACGAACATTATCCCAGAATAGTATGTGTTTTGTCGTCTTTGGAATTGTCTCTGTGTGCAGAGAAACATACAACTATTTTGTCCACTGGACATGTTCGGCTGGGTGAACATTTACAAAATAACGACTACGGATCTTCAGTATGGAGCGTATTACCCACTAAAACTCGGCTAAGTTTAATACATCATTGAAAGTGATTGATTTTATATTGCTTTACTTCCCGCTTGAGATTTTTTTTCACTCACATGGCGATGCATACGTCAACATTGCCGGTGAAGGGCTGCAAAATTTAGGCCTAAGCTCGGCGCTCATGGCATCGGTTTTTGCAGTCTCATACGAAGGACCGCCCCATTTAGTCGTCTCTTACAAGCAAGGGGTGCTAGGTCTTACCGGATCCCCACGGTTTACATACATTTTAAATACAAATACATAATGAAAAGGATCTTCAAAAGTTATCGAATGTTATTCATGTAATTTATTTTACAAACTAATCAGTAATGATTTCAACAACAACTGGAATGACGCCAAACAGTGTTCATAGTTTGTAAGCTTTTAACTTTCTATAAGAGATCTATGCATATTTTTTGCAATTCTGTCTTCCTGCCGGATTGGGTATCTTTAGGATTATCAAATGCACATGTATTGGAAACGAACATTTATATTCGTACGCTGTCTTCGCGTCTAATTAGTAATCTGACAGTTATAGTATTTTTGTTTGTTTTAAATTTCCTTTTCTTATCAATGAAATACTTGGTAACATGTATTATTACATACTTTTTGAAAATATTATACATTTGTTTGTCTCTTTTGGATGGGGGTGGGGGTGGAGTATATGATACCAGAAGTATGGTGAAAGGTGCAATATGAGATCAAATGTTAAGATATGCAGAGTGTCGTCATATGAACGGGTGTTATTTTAAAGTATGTTCTTCATTTGTGTGGGCTTTTTGTTCTTTGGAAGAATGCCGACGGTCGAAAGTATGGTGAAGGGTGTCAGTATGATTGTGGGAAATGTAGAAACATGGCACAGTGTCATCATATAAACGGGACATGTATGAATGGATGTGAACCAGGTTTTCAAGGAAGGACAATGTGTAGAACGTAAGTAATGTGGGATGAAAGACAAACAAAGATTCAATTAATCAATCTACCAATAACGCTCAAATGCAGCTTCATTCTTATTTTTTGGAAAAATTTGATATTTCTGCTTTATCTTTCCTTGAATGGTATTCATTTAAGGAATTGATTTGGTGGGATTATTGAAAATCAATGGCCATTGGATATTTTTGTAGTTGAAAGTATTTGTACGTATTGTGAAAGTATGAGTTGTGGTTTTCAAGGTCATGTGACGCTAAGGTTGCCATTGCAAACCCCCATTTCATATTTTTTTTAAATAAATGTAAATTTCAAATAATGATTAAGACATATACATCGTTTGTTTACATGTCCTTTGAGACATATTTTTATAATTTTATTCCCCCATATTGATAGGGCATATGGTCTTTTTCCTGTCTTATCTCTGTCAACATTACCTTGCTCAGAAAGTGAGCGAAAAGCTCTCCTATATTGTTCCTGCATTCCGTGTGACAAAATTTGTTTTCGGCATTGATTTGTCATTTAGTTTGTTATTTTTATTTCTTTAATGATACAAAACGGTTTAAACTTTGAAATCTGAATCTGATAGAGGAGAGAGAGAGAGAGAGAGAAGAGAGAGAGAGAGAGAGAGAGAGAGAGAGAGAGAGAGAGAGAGAGAGAGAGAGAGAGAGAGAGAGAGAGATGAAGTTTTTATATATCTATTTTAAAAACTGCAAAGATTATCATCGCCACTTTCATTTCAATTCCTAAAGTAATGTCACAAAAGGTAAACTTGTAAACATCAATTTGTACGTCATGATATTGATTGTGATGTCATAATGTTCCAGATACTAAAAGCAATAAACACGTAATACCACGCAATCACTTCCTTAAATAACGTGAAAATAAGAAATCGCAAATGGATTTGTTAACAGTTTTCACGACCGGCTATATATGCTCATATACTACAGAAGCGTCCACCGCTAACCTCTCTTAAAGCGGTAGTAGATAAGTTAGAAGCATTTCTAATGCTGCATCTAAGTTAATAGAGCAGTTCTGACTAATATATAATGCTCTAGAACTGCTGTAGGTAGCTCCAAGTTACTTAGGACAGATATAGCGACACGCTCGAGTTCACTATAGAACAGCTCTATGAGTGTTCCAAGTTCACTTATGAACAGCTCTTCTGAATGTCTAAAACTATTCTACCCGATGCTCTGGAGAGAATCTGACTGTCTGCTCTAGAAATAGCTGTTCTAGATTAGAATCGTTGATCATAAATACTATGTGTCTACTTAGCATCCAAGTGTTCAACTCGAAGACATGGTTTCATGATACTGCTAACTATTTATAGGGACTGTGCGTTATAGGGGAAGGTGCGACAGTCTGTTGTATTGGCGTAGATTTTAGTATGGAGGAAGATTATTCCTGCGATAAACACGCAACAGGGATTAGTGGCTGAGCTTCAAGTGCCCGGATGGCCCCTGAGGTAACTAGCCTTGTGTTCGCTTTAGTATAAGGTTGAGATGCTCAGAAGGAGACAATACCTTAGCCGTATACCATATACAACGCAGGACACTGAGTGAACATAGGGCTCTGCAATGGTCCACCCTGACAATTACCAGCAGGTGGATTCGAATAGAAGCCACTATTGCGAGTATGGGCGAATGGTGGCTGGTAGGATGGACTCAGTAAGTGGACTGACCTCAGCTGTGGACAAATGGGAAGACAAGTACCTAGTGGTGCGTCTATCGAGCGTTGTCCTTAAAGCCCCTGATACGCGTTGGACACAGACCGATGGGAGGTAGTTGTGACCTAGAGAGAGATGCCTCAGTATATCTTGAACTAATTTACGCATGAACAAGTTACCCGCGGAAACGTCAGGACCTAACTAGCTTTGCATGGATATCGGTAAGCCGGAACTGAATAGTATATGTCTGGTAAGGAGTTGTTCTTTTAGAAGAGAAATCTGCATTGTTGCTGGGTTTTATTTATTCTGCTTCTCACGATTATCGCCTGGTTATCACGGTGTAGTTGGCTGGGCCGTCATTTATTTCTATTCGTGGATGGTCGGTTGTGTGCATGGTGGTCATAGCGGTTGCGTTGTTGTATTACTTTGATCATGCTTATGCAGAGTCCTATAGAATCGTATACAATCTATTATACCTATCGTGTAAAACTATACTGAGCATTTATTCTGATAATAGATTTATTGTATCCTAGGAATAAAGAGTAATCACTCGGCACAATATCTGTCTCGTGTAGAGACTCAAATTACCCTAGTGCTGTAAGTGAATATGTCTTATTGTTAGGTAAACCGTAGTTGCGAATTACATACTCTTTTACAATTAACTTTAATTTTTCATTCAAAGTACTCGTAATAGTATAACGTAACCTCGCGGAATAAATAAATAATGATAAATGATTGGATGAAAATTCAAGTTCATTCAAACAAAAAGGATCATTTTTTTAAAAACGATGCGAAGATTTGGTGCTCTGTAGGTTCTCCGGTCTCAAATATTATAATCGATGAGTCCACACACAAAGAAAATAAATATTTTATAAAAATTATGCACACTGCCACGGACTAAAAGTTTAGTGAATCACAGTTATTCTTCAAAGATGTATCAACTATGATTTAAATTATTAATAGTTAATGCAAATAGATGTTTTAATAAAGAGAATAAATGGGAAATATCCTCGATGGATTGAATAAAGACAACCCCTCCACCAGATTAGTATCATGTATTTTGGTCTATCGTTTAATAAGGAGGCAGATCATGAGTTATGATTTTAACCTCTCACTCACTCTCAAAATCCTCGCCTAACAAAAACTTATTTCATTAACCTCTTTGTATCTTTCCCATGAAATAGGGAAAACGGGATACATCGTCCATAGAAAGAGTTATCTAGAGCAGTAAAACTGTTTGGTAACGGTCGATTACTACGTATACTGGTTATCAGTGATAATGTATTCCTTTTATGCTATACATGGATCACCAAGAACGAAAAATATCAAAACTTATAGTGGAACCAAAATGTAAAATTGAGGTTTAAAATCTCAGAAAATTCAAGTCCTGACTAAGCATTGTTTCCAGGACCCAAACCAGGAGGTTAAACTAAGGTAATAAAATTATAGTAATGGGTATTCTAATTCTGATACCTTCAATTTGGCAAAGGAAAATTACAATGAATATTGTTAATCTTTTTAAACTCTCTCTCTCTCTCTGGCTCTCTCTCATGTCTCTCTCTCTCTCTCTCTCTCTCTCTCTCTCTCTCTCTCTCTCTCTCTCTCTCTCTCTCTCTCTCTCTCTCTCTCTCTCTCTCTCTTCTCTCTCTATCTATCTATCTCTCATCTCTCTCTCTTCTCGACGATCTAGATAATTAGATACATCTTGATTACAATTATATACTGCGCTTCTCAATTTTAATGCCGTCTCAAATGAAAATGATTTAAAGTATTAAACAGCAAAGAAGATGATAGAATGTTGATCAGATAATTGGAATGAGTTGATATATATGAACAAGTGTTCATGAACGCAAACAGAAATTTATCATTTTTAATTACAGAATGGGATGCATTTTACAGAGGTTTTACCCCCATATTTTGAAAAAAAGATCCCCAGCACTAAAAATGCGAATCTGCAGGTTTTGGATTATCAGAATTCAAGATGAGGAGGTATAATAACTTTGTATATTCTATGCAAATTCCAACGCGGTTTGTCTTTTCGCACAATATAACTAGTGGGGGTCGGCGACCATGCACACAAGGTTTTGACTAGGTAGCGAAGAAGGTGTCGAAATACGATTAGGTCGCACACGATAGCGATAGGTCATAGGTATGCCCAACCTGAGCTGGCTGTCCTGTAATTCCGGCAAGCTACAGGCTTCAAAAACATACAAGATTTATACAACTTTTAATCTGTATTGATGTAGCACAAGATAACTTACATATATGTTGGAAAAGGTCGTATACAATTTTTGTGGGGATCTGGGGACGCGCCTAACCAGTGTATCAGTTTAACTAAAACGTAAGGGAAACACAGGGGCCCTATGTGGACATAGGTACCCAGGCCTGAACGTTGAACACGTCCTAGGCGAAGTAGAGATATCTCCTCATCTCACCAGTCTCCTCAATTCTACCCGGTTTAAGAAGAAGTACCAAAACTTCACCAGCCTGTAGCATCCCCTCCCTTATATGAGAGGTGGATGTGGCTCCAGCTATGAACTAACCATGAGCCCCAATAAACAGCATTTTACTTCACTGACTTTGTATTTTACTTCACTGACTTTTCAGATTACTTCATTGACTTTTCATTGTACAAATGCGACCAGTTCTAACCTCTCGCCCAGCCAGTCATGGAAAGCAGTCATGAGAACTGCGTTAAGTTAACTTAGAGAAGACACAAAGCGGTCACAACGCAGTCATGAGAATTGCTCTAAGTTAACTTAAAGCAGACGCAAGCTGTCATAAGCAGTCATAGACCTGTTCTAAGTTAACCTAGAGCAGTCATAGTGCTGTTCTACGTTAACTTAGAGCAGCCCGAAGCGATCATAAGCAGTCACAGACCTGTTCTAAGTTAACGTTGAGCGGTCATAGATTAGAACAACTCTATAGCTGTTCTTTTCTAGAGCAGCTCCGGTCAAGAAGTAGAACGGCTCTATGTATACATAATTAACCGCTTTGAAAACTGCCAGTTCAATTTAAAATTAGCTTATTGTATGATTTAACAAACATAAATTTCAGATGAAAATGATAGTTTACTCTTTCAACGTGTTAAATTTCTATTCATAAAGTTACAGACTCAGTAAAATAAATTCTTGTATGGAAATGATACGTTCAAGGATAAATGCCATATTGTAAATTACTATTATTCATGAATTACAGATGCGACAGTTCTAAACCTCTCGCCCAACCAGTCATGGAGAGCAATCATGAGAACTGCTCTAAGTAAACTTAGAGGCAGAACGCAAAGCGGTTCCCGCAAAGCAGTCATGGAGAACTGCTTCTAAGTTAACTTAGAGCAGACGCAAAGCTGTCATGGACGCTTGTTCTAAGTGAACTTGGGAGCGTCACAGAGCCAGACGCGAAGCGTCATAAGCAGTCACAGACCTGTTCTAAGTAACGTCGAGCTGTCATAAATTAGAAAACAGCTCTATAAGCTTTCTTTTTCTAGAGCAGCTTCCGGTCAGAAATTAGAACAGCCTCTGTGTACTATATAATTCAACCGCTTTGGAAACCTGCCAGTTCCATTTTAAACATTGCACGCGAGTGGTCAGTACATCCTGTCTTTCATGGACATATGTCACAAAATGTTACGCTGCATTTTGGTGTCACGAAATAAAACCAAGTTGTGTATCCACAAAAACTCCGGAACGTTGAGGGAAATGATGACTCAATATTTCGACATGATTAAAACAGTAAGTTTGTGCGAGTGCATACATGTAAGCCTCGTTCAATATCCGCACATAATCATGCACTGTTTTAAATAGCAATTCAATCTGTAAATAAATCTCCATATGCATCTTCCAATTCTGTTTTGCGGGGTTTTTTTATTTAAGGAAATTAGCGGACAAAAGATAATAATATAAATAGCTATCTAAGCGAACTTAGAGCAGTTCGTGGCCTGTTCTAAGCGAACGTGGAGCAAGTCGTGGAGCAGTCGGGACCTGTCTAAAGTGAACTTAGAGCAGTGCGTGGACCTTGTTCTATGCGAAACGTGAGCAGTCCGTGGCCCTGTTCTAAGTGAACTTGGAGCAAGTCCAGAGCAGCTCTAAGACAGTCAGCAGAGCTGTTCTAAGTTAACTGAGCAGTCATGGAGGCAGCTCTAGAGAGTCAGCCGAACTGCTCTAAATAGTTAACTTAGAGTCAAGTATTAAGATGCTTTGACTGCTTTAAGAGAGGTAAGAACTGGTCGCATCTGTACATGCCTTATCTAACATCGAACTTATTAACTTAAAGATAAAAATTACCTGCAACTCTTGTCTATCTTGAAGTCATGGTGTACAATACCAAAGTGATAGCAAATAGAGTTTACCAGGGTTTGAATACTTAGGTATATCAAAGGTGGCATAGCCTTTTGTAAATTGGCTTCTTTCAGGAATGTTTTATAGCAACCAAGACATAACCCACCTTCAAGCCACACCAGTGAAACTACTTTACAGATGCGACCAGTTCTAAACTCTCGCCCAACCAGTCATGGAAAACAGTCATGATAACTGCTTTAAGTAAACTTAAAGCAGTCATTAGAACTGCTCTAAGTTAAATTAGAGCAGACGCAAAGCTGACATAAGCAGTCATAGACCTGTTCTACGTTAACTTAGAGTAGACGTGAAGCGGTCATAAACAAGGAAATTAGCGGACAAAAGATAATAATATAAATAGCTATCTAAGCGAACTTAGAGCAGTTCGTGGCCTGTTCTAAGCGAACGTGGAGCAAGTCGTGGAGCAGTCGGGACCTGTCTAAAGTGAACTTAGAGCAGTGCGTGGACCTTGTTCTATGCGAAACGTGAGCAGTCCGTGGCCCTGTTCTAAGTGAACTTGGAGCAAGTCCAGAGCAGCTCTAAGACAGTCAGCAGAGCTGTTCTAAGTTAACTGAGCAGTCATGGAGGCAGCTCTAGAGAGTCAGCCGAACTGCTCTAAATAGTTAACTTAGAGTCAAGTATTAAGATGCTTTACATGATTAAAAAAGTAAGTTTGGTTCGAGTGACATACATGTAATTCTCGTGCAATATCCGCACATATATGCACTGTTTTAATAGTAATTCAATCTGTAATAAACCTCCATTTCAATTTCTGTTTTGCGGGGATTTTTATTTATAATCTTTAA
>CAJDSM010033119.1:6663-29191 GCA_903981925.1 Ostrea lurida
TTACCACATGAGTCTTCCATGTCTGCTTCGTACTTTGATATTTCATTGAACATTGTCATTAACGGCAGACTAACAATTCAACTTTATGACAAACGAGACGATTTCAGCTTCTCCATCGTCAACTTCCCATATTTATGTAGCAATATTCCATCATCACTGCATTTGGTGTGTATGTTTCTCAACTTACTCGATACGTAAGAGCTTTTCTGCATATGTTCAGTTTTGAATCGAGGCAAGCTACTTACAAACACGTTGCTGCAGAGGTTTCAAACAGTCACGTTTAAAGGCAGCATTTCGTAAAGTCCATGGTTGTTATAACGATTTAGTTTGCCAGTATGACCTTCCGTTAGCTCAAATACTGTCTGGTGTGCTTCATAGCAATCGTGAAGCCGTTTATCATACACTGATTTGACTACCGATTGCCTCGATCCGTTTACCTGATCAAGACAATGGGCTCACGGCGGGTGTGACCGGTCAACAGGGGATGCTTACTCCTCCTAGGCATCTGATCGCACCTGCTGGCGCGTTCAGTTTTCTAAGTTCTAATGTTGTATAATAGAATTAACCCTTGCTAGCTTTTCTTCCAAGAAAACTGGATACATGATAGAACGTTTAGTTCTCTTTTGAGTTTTTACATATACTAATAGGCTTTCGTAAGATGATAGGTTGTTGGTTTTTTTTTTTCTTTTTAAAGTAAATGGGATTACCAATTACATTACCCATGTGCTTGTGTTTAAATTTAGGAAAACATGCATTGGGGACGTTTAACATACGTTTCTGAATGGTCTAAATGGCATTGTTGAAGCTTCCGAGGACTTGTCCCCCACCAGGGTTTCCCTGACCCATTGGGGTTTTAGGGCGTCCCCAAAACCCCGTACCCGTGGGGTTCGGGTTAGATAGGTACCCAGCATCCCTTGCGTGTCGTAAAGCCCTATTTACACGATATGTTTGTCAGATGTGACTTCACATATGACTTATACATCTGACTTCATATCTGACTTCGTAATGTAGTTCCATTTACTTGGTATGATTTAGTAAAGCCATCTGACTTGACAAATGGAATAGAGCATGTCTCTATTCGATCTGACTTCATATCTGTCTTATGATTTTCCTATTTACACGGTATGATTTCAGATGTGGCGAGTCACATCTGACAAATCAATATCGTGTAAATAGGGCTTAAGAGGCGACTGAATCGGGCGGTTCATTCGGATGAGACCGGAAAAACCGAGGTTCGCGTGTCACGTCAGCAGGTGTGGCACGATAAAGATGCCTCCCTGCTCATGATCAAAAGCCCTGAGTGCCGAGCACAGGCCTAAATTTGTAGCCCTTCACCGGCAATGGTGACGTCCCCATATGAGTGAAATATTCTCGAGTGAGGAGTAAAAACAATAAATAATAAATCAATCAACCGTTGCCCTCTCTGCTTCCATATTATATTTACCCCAAGCTACGCCGCTGGTAGTAAGAAAAAATGCACCCTCACTCAATAAAGGTTGGTTTTCTTTTTCAATAATGAGAGATTCTGTAATAATCCTAATATTTTATTAGAAAATAATATCACCACTGCTCAAAAATGGCACAGGAAATTCGAGTTAGGCGTCTGGCCTAGAGAATATAAAACTTTTACCGTAAATAAACTAACCATGCTCAAACTCGCACTGTGTATGCGTTTGAGTGCGGTTCTGAGAAAGCTCCAAATCGTTCGCAAAAATCTTCAGCATGAACCCCGTTTTAATACGAGAGTAGTATAGTGATTCAGAGCCAAAGAATTTCAACCCCCCAACCCCCGTGATTCTTTTTTTAAAAAATTGTTTGTACAAGCTTTTGATAAAAATAAAGATCACCTCTTGTTTTGTAAGAAATTTGTCACCTGGACCTGCTGGGCTCAAGGCAGCCGCTTAACCCCGTGCCTTCTACCCCCTTCTGAAATTCCACTTCAGCCCCCCCCCCCCCTCCCCACACCACTACCTGAAAACATTACAATGTGCAAGTAATACTTGGACAGTTGAAAATTCAGAATTTTTGTTTTGAAAGAAATAGAAATTTTCTAATTTAGATCAATGTTATTATTTTGACTTACCTAGAGAACTTTAACGTGAAATGTGCATATGTTGCGAAATTGTAAGCGTCAAACAATAAATTGGCTAAAAACAATGACTACTTTGAACGTCAATAACTAAATAAATTTGAACAGATATTGAAAAAAACGAAAGCATATTTGAAAATTACATTTTCTTGGCTACTGTCTCTGTAAATGATAATTTAAGTTCTAAACAATGGGCCATTTTTGGCTATTCGTGGCTCTTGCTCTTTAATGCCATGCAACGTATAATATAACATAGTATTATAAAATTATCCCAAGTTTAAAAGGTTGAATATCAAGTGGTCACGGACAGACAGCTAGACAGCTCGTCCAATGAATTCTGTAAAACTGTTATTTTAAACCACCATCCACAACTCCAACCCTCTGGCAACAAGGCAATTGCCCTGTTTAACTTTAAAAAGACGCTTCGTGATTTGAGATCTAAAGGTCAAGGGTCAATGTCACATATACTAGTGAGTCTTTCCTCTGTCCTTGAGTACGAAAGGGGAGGGGGAGAAGGGTGTAAGAGGAGGACATTGAATTTCATCTAAGTGCATCTATCACGGACAATGGCATTGACGGTTAAACTTATATTTAATTTTAAAAATCTCGTAAACAAATAATCATCAATGATTTGTTTTTCGGGAAGATTTTTTTTTTATTAAATAGATAAATATTTAAAATGTCAAGTGCCTGTTGGTATCTATGTAATAAATCGTATGGTTTAAATCATACTACATGTAATAATTCATGCCCTGAAATTTGTTAATTGTTTTAATTTCAACGTAATCATTTTGTGGGGGTAATTTGGCCATCATAATAGGGGTTCATACATGTTTTATACCGAGAGAGAGAGAGAGAGAGAGAGTTTTCCGAGAATATCAAGGGGGAATGCTCTTATACAACAACGGATCATTTAAATTTTGATTTACGAGTTCCTATCGTATTATGTTACAATTTCCAATTATTAGTAAATCGCAAGGGTAAATTAAGAAAATGACGCCGGATATCCAAAAATTATTATATTAATCAAGATAACGACTATGGAGAAACAGGTAACAATATGTTTTAGTAGATGTCTAACAATCGGGATTCTACAGACGTACTTCCACCTAATTAGCAGGCAATGAGAACACAAAGGCAGAATACTAGCGGTCCAGTAATTTCATCTCGGAAATCCCGTTGTCATCTACTATATGATACACCTAATTTACAAGGTAACCAAGTTCATATGTTGCAATGTATATCTTCATATTAACTGTCACTGATCTTTTTCTTACATTTCTTTTTAAATTGATATTGCTCTTGTCATTAACAATAGATACTGTTGGTTAAAACTAGTTCCATCCGGGGGGTTTAAGTGTCACCTGTCTCCGTAACCATTACCAAATACGGAGTGTGCGTCACAGTTTTTAATTAGGGTGTATTGGCTTTTTGAATGGGTCAACCATACATTTTTCAAAAATATTAATTGTAAAATATCTTTCTTTCTCGTCTTTTCTGGTTATGAGGCGGCAATCATTCTTAGAAAAAAATTGCATAACCACGTTAAATATATTTTTTTCTGCAATGCTTGCTCCTTTCATTACTCTATAAAACAAACAAAGTTTTATACAAGAAAAGTTTTGATGCAAAGCATCAAAATCGGCCGCTAAAAGATTAAATAATCTGAAATTATTTACAAAGAAAAAAAACCCAGAACGACCAACATGGATGAGACACGCCCGCGGGACACGCCGTCTCCGATAGTTACTTCACGCCCTCTACGTTGAAATCCTAAATCCGCCCATGCTTCAGGCAAATTGCAAGTGGCGAAGCTGAATTTATTTTCTAACGTATTAAAGCACCATCATGATGTTGATATGTAAATATAATTATTTTGAATGTCAAAAAAGTGCAGAAATCAAACATGCATCTAAGTAAACAGAATGAAAAGCATACCCCGGATCTTGTCACATGATGATGGCGATTACCATTTCCTGGATTGGCTATATTGAATGCAAGTCTGATTTGCAGGTTGAGATTTTACATAAAACATCAGGAGAAGTGAATAGATTAAAACAAGTTATTTTGCTGCAACTTCAGATATTTTGATTTAAGTATATTTTAACTGGGGATTCATTTATTGAATCATTATCTGGAACCTCAAAATGAATTGCTTTACTTTCTACACAATGCCATTCGGGGAGTACTTGTATAAAAATCGTAAATTCATAATATGTACATATTTCTAAAAAAAAAAAAATTCAGAACTTTTACATTTATTATTAATAGAAATCATTTTCTCGAAACACCTCCCTATAGCTCTCTCCATGTGCAGATCCTAACACAATCACAAAATTGTCCTGCGGCCGATAATATATACACGCTGGTATATAAGATATCATACAAAGCATGCTATATAGGCAAAAAAAAATATATGTAACAAGAAAGCCTATCCACGGAACGTTTCTGTCGAATTGTCATCATCCATTTATACGCACACAATTTGTGTCTGCTAGGAATCGACTTCTTAATCTTTAAATCCACGCCAAGAACAGAAACGAACGTTTACTGCCTCCCAAACATTATTAATGGTGTTAAGGAGTCACAACAGATCGAAATTGACACTTCCTTTTCAAAAATTACACAATGGATTAGTCCCCCGTCAACGTGATCCAGCGACTTTGATAGCATTTAAAACCGTGACGTGACATGACTAATGAAAAGCCAGAAGATGTCTGGCCATTCAACAACTTAAGATATTTAGAATCGACTCCAGACCCAAGTAAATGTCACTTGATGTCACGAGATTACTTGCACAGACTGCCCAGAAGTTAAATTAATCCGTATTGATTGTCATCGAACACCCCGCGTGTCTTGTGCGTATTTACTGAAGAGAAAAAGATAACGAACAGTGATTAATCTCATAAATCCTATACGGAATACAAATTAAAATTCGGCGAATACGGGACCGTGTACACCAGAGGTGAAATCAGGTGCCAAGGAGGGGAACCGTCCCCTTACGAGGGGTAAACATCCCTGTCGACTGGTCACGCCCACCGTGAGCCCTCCATTTAAACCGAGTAATCCGTAGTCTAAATCAGTTTATAAAGAACGGCTTAACAATTGGTATGAAACACGTCAGACAGCATTGGCCCATGACCTAGTAAGTACTGTATTGGAGTCTAATTGTTTACCAAAATATTGCTGTGTTGTTTAGTTTTGGGGTTTTTTTTTTCATTTGCTGTTAATTTAACAGCTGATTCCTGAATATATTAAACTGATAATATTAATATAGCGCAAACTTGATAGCATATATTGATGATTTTACCATATCGCGCCTTTAAAAATACACACAAACTACCACTACATTGTTTATAAATTTATTAAGTAATATCACATATGTCCCAGTTGAAATACATCTACATGTATATTCGCTACGGTGTGAAGGAAACCCAAGAAAAATAAATACTTTATTATGAAAGTACTTGAAGTTTAGACGCTCTAAATCTCCGTTCATTCATCTGCACACATTCTTTCATTGTGCTTGCCATAAGTCTCTTTCATTGGCGAAGGCGATGGCTTCGTCCCTCTTCCTAGACCGGTAACCTCTAAGCACGGCCGTGTGGGGTTGTCCCTGGCCTCAGGGTTGTGAGCTTGTATTTGAACTCCATTCTGGTGATGACTGGAGGCACAGGCCGTTAGGGAGCGGCACCAGTCGTTTCCGGTTCGTCTGTCGACGTATTCCGGGTGTTTCTTACGGACAGCAACAACGTCCGCTAATGACTGCTCCCTGGCTCCCTCCCAGTTCCGTAATGATCGTTCTGGATACGTGTCTCCTGCGAAAATAAAATTGTCACTTCAAGTAAATTCAATACCGCTAAAAAGATAGATTTGGATGACTGCAGCAGTAAGACAGAACATGCATGATCGGAGAGTATAACGACTGGAATTATTTGGTTTGCCAGTATGACCTTCCGTTAGCTCAAATACTGTCTGGTGTGCTTCATAGCAATCGTGAAGCCGTTTATCATACACTGATTTGACTACCGATTGCTCCGATCCGTTTACCTGATCAAGACAATGGGCTCACGGCGGGTGTGACCGGTCAACAGGGGATGCTTACTCCTCCTAGGCATCTGATCGCACCTCTGGCGCGTTCAGTTTTCTAAGTTCTAATGTTGTATAATAGAATTAACCCTTGCTAGCTTTTCTTCCAAGAAAACTGGATACATGATAGAACGTTTAGTTCTCTTTGAGTTTTACATGATACTAATAGGCTTTCGTAGATGATAGGTTGTTGGTTTTTTTTTCCTTTCTTTTTAAAGTAAATGGGATTACAATTACATTACCCCATGTGCTTGTGTTTAAAATTTAGGAAAACATGCATTGGGGACGTTTAACATACGTTTCTGAATGGTCTAAATGGCATTGTTGAAGCTTCCGAGGACTTGTCCCCCACCAGGGTTTTCCCTGGACCCATTGGGGTTTTAGGGCGTCCCCCAAACCCCGTACCCGTGGGGTTCGGGTTAGAATAGGTACCAGCATCCCTTGCGTGTCGTAAAGCCCTATTTACACGATATGTTTGTCAGATGTGACTTCACATATGACTTATACATCTGACTTCATATCTGACTTCGTAATGTAGTTCCATTTACTTGGTATGATTTAGTAAAGCCATCTGACTTGACAAATGGAATAGAGCATGTCTCTATTCGATCTGACTTCATATCTGTCTTATGATTTTCCTATTTACACGGTATGATTTCAGATGTGGCGAGTCACATCTGACAAATCAATATCGTGTAAATAGGGCTTAAGAGGCGACTGAATCGGGCGGTTCATTCGGATGAGACCGGAAAAACCGAGGTTCGCGTGTCACGTCAGCAGGTGTGGCACGATAAAGATGCCTCCCTGCTCATGATCAAAAGCCCTGAGTGCCGAGCACAGGCCTAAATTTGTAGCCCTTCACCGGCAATGGTGACGTCCCCATATGAGTGAAATATTCTCGAGTGGGACGTAAAACAATAAATAATAAATCAATCAACCGTGCCCTCTCTGCTTCCATATTTATTTACCCCAAGCTACGCCGCTGGTAGTAAGAAAAAATGCACCCTCACTCAATAAAAAGGTTGGTTTTCTTTTTCAATAATTGAGAGATTCTGTAATAATCCTAATATTTTATTAGAAAATAATATCACCACTGTCAAAAATGGCACAGGAAATTCGAGTTAGGCGTCTGGCCTAGAGAATATAAAACTTTTACCGTAAATACTAACCATGCTCAAACTCGCACTGTGTATCGTTTGAGTGCGGTTCTGAGAAAGCTCCAAATCGTTCGCAAAAATCTTCAGCATGAACCCCGTTTTAATACGAGAGTAAGTATAGTGATTCAGAGCAAAGAATTTCAACCCCCCAACCCCCCCGTGATTTCTTTTTTAAAAAATTTTGTACAAGCTTTTGATAAAAATAAAGATCACCTCTTGTTTTGTAAGAAATTTGTCACCTGGACCTGCTGGGGCTTCAAGGCAGCCGCTTAACCCCGTGCCTTCTACCCCCTTCTGAAATTCCACTTCAGCCCCCCCCCCCTCCCCACACCACTACCTGAAAACATTACAATGTGCAAGTAATTACTGAAAAGTGAAAATATCAGAATTTTTGTTTTGAAAGAAATAGAAATGATTCTAATTTAGATCATGTTATTTTTTGACTTACCTAGAGAACTTTAACGTGAATGTGCATATGTTGCGAAATTGTAACGTCAAAACAATAAATTGGCTAAAAACAATGACTACTTTGAACGTCAATAACTAAATAAATTGAACAGATATTGAAAAAACGAAAGCATATTTGAAAATTACATTTTCTTGGCTACTGTCTCTGTAAATGATATTAAGTTCTAACAATGGGCCATTTTTGGCTATTCGTGGCTCTTGCTCTTTAATGCCATGCAACGTATAATTATACATAGTATTATAGAAATTATCCCAAGTTTAAAAGGTTGAATATCAAGTGGTCACGGACAGACAGCTAGACAGCTCGTCCAATGAATTCTGTAAAACTGTTATTTTAAACACCATCCCAACTCCAACCCTCTGGCAACAAGGCAATTGCCCTGTTTAACTTAAAAAAGACGCTTCGTGATTTTGAGATCTAAAGGTCAAGGGTCAATGTCACATATACTAGTGAGTCTTTCCCTCTGTCCTTGAGTACGAAAGGGGAGGGGGAGAAGGGTGTAAGAGGAGGACATGAATTTCATCTAAGTGCATCTATCACGGACAATGGCATTGACGTTAAACTTATATTTAATTTTAAAAATCTCGTAAACAAATAATCATCAATGATTTGTTTTCGGGAAGATTTTTTTTTTATTAAATAGATAAATATTTAAAATGTCAAGTGCCTGTGGTATCTATGTAATAAATCGTATGTTTAAATCATACTACATGTAATAATTCATGCCCTGAAATTTGTTAATTGTTTTAATTTCAACGTAATCATTTTTGTGGGGGTAATTTGGCCATCATATAGGGGGTCATACATGTTTATACCGAGAGAGAGAGAGAGAGAGAGAGTTTTCCGAGAAATATCAAGGGGGAATGCTCTTATACAACAACGGATCATTTAAATTTTGATTTACGAGTTCCTATACGTATTATGTTACAATTTCCAATTATTAGTAACTCGCAAGGGTAAATTAAGAAAATGACGCCGGATATCCAAAATTATTATATTAATCAAGATAACGACTATGGAGAAACAGGTAACAATATGTTTATAGATGTCTAACAATCGGGATTCTACAGACGTACTTCCACCTAATTAGCAGGCAATGAGAACACAAAGCAGAATACTAGCGGTCCAGTAATTTCATCTCGGAAATCCCGTTGTCATCTACTATATGATACACCTAATTTACAAGGTAACCAAGTTCATATCGTTGCAATGTATATCTTCATATTAACTGTCACTGAATCTTTTTTCTTACATTTCTTTTTAAATTGATATTGCTCTTGTCCTTAACAATAGATACTGTTGGTTAAAAACTAGTTCCATCCGGGGGGTTTAAGTGTCACCTGTCTCCGTAACCATTACCAAATACGGAGTGTCGTCACAGTTTTTAATTAGGGTGTATTGGCTTTTTGAATGGGTCAACCATACATTTTTCAAAAATATTAATTGTAAAATATCTTTCTTTCTCGTCTTTTCTGGTTATGAAGGCGGCAATCATTCTAGAAAAAAAATTGCATAACCCGCTAATATATTTTTTTCTGCAATGCTTGCTCCTTTCATTACTCTATAAAACAACAAAGTTTATACAAGAAAAGTTTGATGCAAAGCATCAAATCGGCCGCTAAAAGATTAAATAATCTGAATTATTTACAAAGAAAAAAAACCCAGAACGACCAACATGGATGAGACACGCCCCGGGGACACGCCGTCTCCGATAGTTACTTCACGCCCTTCTACGTTGAAATCCTAAATCCGCCCATGCTTCAGGCAAATTGCAGTGGCGAAGCTGAATTTATTTCTAACGTATTAAAGCACCATCATGATGATATGTAAATATAATTATTTTGAATGTCAAAAAAGTGCAGAAATCAAACATGCATCTAAGTAAACAGAATGAAAAGCATACCCCGGATCTCTGTCACATGATGATGGCGATACCATTTCCTGGATTGGCTATATTGAATGCAAGTCTGATTTGCAGGTTGAGATTTTACATAAAACATCAGGAGAAGTGAATAGATTAAAACAAGTTATTTTGCTGCAACTTCAGATATTTTGATTTAAGTATATTTTAACTGGGGATTCATTTATTGAATCATTATCTGGAAACCTCAAAATGAATTGCTTCTACTTTCTACACAATGCCATTTCGGGGAGTACTTGTATAAAAATCGTAAATTCATAATATGTACATATTTCTAAAAAAAAAAAAAATATTCAGAACTTTTACATTTATTATTAATAGAAATCATTTTCTCGAAACACCTCCCTATAGCTCTCTCCATGTGCAGATCCTAACACAATCACAAATTGTCCTGCGGCCGATAATAATACACGCTGGTATATAGATATCATAACAAAGCATGCTATATAGGCAAAAAAAATATATGTAACAAGAAAGCCTATCCACGGAACGTTCTGTCGAATTGTCATCATCCATTCTATACGCACACAATTTGTGTCTGCTAGGAATCGACTTCTTAATCTTTAAATCCACGCCAAGAACAGAAACGAACGTTTACTGCCTCCCAAACATTATTAATGGTGGTTTAAGGAGTCACAACAGATCGAAATTGACACTTCCTTTTCAAAAATACACAATGGATAGTCCCCCGTCAACGTGATCCAGCGGACTTTGATAGCATTTAAAACCGTGACGTGACATGACTAATGAAAAGCCCAGAAGATGTCTGGCCATCAACAACTTAAAGATATTTAGAATCGAACTCCAGACCCAAGTAAATGTCACTGATGTCACGAGATTACTTGCACAGACTGCCCAGAAGTTAAATTAATCCGTATTGGTTGTCATCGAACACCCCGCGTGTCTGTGCGTATTTACTGAAGAGAAAAAGATAACGAACAGTGATTAATCTCATAAATCCTATACGGAATACAAATTAAAAATTCGGCGAATACGGACCGTGTACACCAGAGGTGAAATCAGGTGCCAAGGAGGGGAAACCGTCCCCTACGAGGGGTAAGCATCCCTTGTCGACTGGTCACGCCCACCGTGAGCCCTCCATTTAAACCGAGTAATCCGTAGTCTAAATCAGTTTATAAAGAACGGCTTAACAATTGGTATGAAACACGTCAGACAGCATTTGGCCCAATGACCTAGTAAGTACTGTATTGGAGTCTAATTGTTTACCAAATATTGCTGTGTTGTTTTAGTTTTGGGGTTTTTTTTTTCATTTGCTGTTAATTTAACAGCTGATTCCTGAATATATAAACTGATAATATTAATATAGCGCAAACTTGATAGCATATATTGATGATTTTACCATATCGCCTTTAAAATACACACAAACTACCACTACATTGTTTTATAAATTTATTAAGTAATATCACATATGTCCCCAGTTGAAATACATCTACATGTATATTCGCTACGGTGTGAAGGAAACCCAAGAAAAATAAATACTTTATTATGAAAGTACTTGAAGTTTAGACGCTCTAAATCTCCGTTCATTCATCTGCACACATTCTTTCATTGTGCTTGCCATAAAGTCTCTTTCATTGGCGAAGGCGATGGCTTCGTCCCTCTTCCTAGACCGGTAACCTCTAAGCACGGCCGTGTGGGGGTTGTCCCTGGCCTCAGGGTTGTGGAGCTTGTATTTGAACTCCATTCTGGTGATGACTGGGAGGCACAGGCCGTTAGGGAGCGGCACCAGATCGTTTCCGGTTCGTCTGTCGACGTATTCCGGGTGTTTCTTACGGACAGCAACAACGTCCGCTAATGACTGCTCCCTGGCTCCCTCCAGTTCCGTAATGATCCGTTCTGGATACGTGTCTCCTGCGAAAATAAAATTGTCAGCTTCAAGTAAATTCAATACCGCTAAAAAGATAGATTTGGATGACTGCAGCAGTAAGACAGAACATGCATGATCGGAGTATAACGACTGGATTATTTGGGTTACCGAATGTCATAAACATGATTGTACAATTTAGAAAACATTGATAATATACAAGTACATGTATATACATGACTTTTAGCGATACATTTACATATCAAAATCTTAATTATTTTAAAAGTACAACAGAAACGTGATCATTTTATGTTTTTAATTGTGTTCATCAGCTCATTACATATACCCTTAGAAAGTGGTTTCCTATTTTATAAATCAATTCAGTCAGTTCCACACACACAAAATTGTAGAAAACTGTTTGGAACTAGACTGAACTGAATAATGCAATGGCCAATACCAGCCATAACACTCTACTGTTATCATTTTAAACTAATGAAGCAAAGTTATGTGTACATTTTATTTTGTCAGTTTACGTCCATGTTAAGTGCACACAGCAATGGAAGATCAAGAATTTCCAAAATTTCGGGACCGATACCCCCCGCGGGGCACACTACATAATGAACACAATATATTTTCTCAGACTAAACAGAAGTTGTAATATTGTTTAGGCGGAGTTGTGGACAACGCACTAATGCATACATTGGTGAAAAATTGCCTAAGTCCAAACGTTCATATCTTCTACATAAATTGTCCAAACAAAATTCCTGACAATATGCACATCTCCATTATGTATTCTAACACTCCACAAAGTTTCATAAAAATCCTGCAAGTCGTTAGGAGGAGTTGCGGACAACGCACTGATGCATAGGTATTTTAGTGAAAAATGCCTAAGTCCAAATGTTCATATCTTCTACAAAAATTGTCCAAAACAAAATTCCTGACAATATGCACATCTCCATTATGTATTCTAACACCCACAAAGTTTCATAAAAATCCTGCAAGTCGTTTAGGAGGAGTTGCGGACAACGCACTGATGCATAGGTATTTTAGTGAAAAATGCCCAAGTCCAAATGTTCATATCTTCTACATAAATTGTCCAAAACAAATTCCTGACAATATGCACATCTCCATTAGGTATTCTAACACTCCCAAAGTTTCATAAAAATCCTGCAAATAGTTTAGAAGCAGTTGTGGACAACATACTTCGGACAGACAGACGGACAGACAGACAGACAGGGTGAAACCTATATACCCCTCGAACTTCGTTTGCGGGGGGGGGGTATAAATATACCCAGGTACATTCTACAAATCTATTGGTCAACATAAGTCTTTGACCCTGCAAGGATTTACTTTTTTTTTTTTTTTTTTTGTTCACATATATCAGATATATAAGTAGTTCAATATATACAAAAAGAAACAAGAGGCCATGGGCCACATCGCTCACCTGAGTGACCTTGGCCTCATACTCTATATCAGGAAGCTTAAGGTAAATGTTGTCTTTTGGTCTTGAGAAGACAATTTTAATATATATTCAAATTTAAAAATTTTGATCCCCTATTGTGGCCCACCATACCCCTGGGGGTCATGATTTGAACAAAACTTGAATCTCCTCTATATCAGGAAGCTTTCATATAAATTTCAGCTTTTCTGGTCCAGTGATTCTTGAGAAGAAGATTTTTAAAGATTTCCATATATATATCATATGTAAAACTTTGACCCCCTATTGTGGCCCCATTGTACCCCCGGGGTCATGATTTGAACAAAATTGAATCTCCTCTATATCAGGAAGCTTCCATATAAATTTCAGCTTTCCTGGCCCAGTGGTTCGTGAGTAGAAGATTTTTTTTTAAAAATCCCTATATAATCATATGTAAAACTTTGATCCCCTATTGTGACCCCATCGTACCCCGGGGGTCATGATTTGAACAAACTTGAATCTCCTCTATTCAGGAAGCTTCCATTATAATCTCAGCTTTCCTGGCCCAGTGGTTCTTGAGAAGAAGATTTTTAAATATTTTTCCTATATAATCATATGCAAAACTTTGATCCCCTATTGTGGCCCCATCGTACCGGGGGTCATGATTTGAACAAACTTGAATCTCCTCTACATCAGGTAGCTTCCATATAGATTTCACTTTCCTGGCCCAGTGATTCTTTAGAAGAAGATTTTTTAATATTTTCCCTATATAATCATACGTAAAACTTTGATCCCCTATTGTGGCCCCATCGTACCCCCGGGGGTCATGATTTGAACAAACTTGAATCTCCACTATATCAGGTAGCTTCCATATAAATTTCAGCTTTCCTGGCCCAGTGGTTCTTGAGAAGAAGATTTTTTAAATTTTCCCTTTATAATCATATGTAAAAATTTGACCCCCTATTGTGGCCCCATCGTACCCCGGGGGTCATGATTTGAACAAACTTGAATCTCCCTATATCAGGAAGCTTTCATGTAAATTCAGCTTTTCTGGCCCAGTGGTTCCTGAGAAGAAGATTTTTAAATGACACCACCCTATTTTTGCATTTTCATGATTATCTCCCTTTGATAAGGGCCTGGTCTTCTCATTTGAACAAACTTGATCCCCTTTACCCAGGATGATGTGTACCAAGTTTGGTTGAATTTGGCCCAGCGGTTCTTGAGAAGAAGTCGAAAATGTGAAAAGTTAACGGACAGACAGACAGACGGACAGACAGACGGACAGACGACGACAAAAGGCGATCAGAATAGTTCACTTGAACCTTCGTTCAGGTGAGCTAAAAAGCATCTAAAATATAGGGAGATTTTGAATATAAGAAAGATAGAGTAAGAGTATAAGAAAGACAGAGTAGGAGAAATAGTTTAAGAAAACAATTGATTCCACCTGTTCCACTGGGTATCGAATTTTTCTTTTTTACCATTTTTATAAGAAATAAATTTTTGTGTTTCATAGAAGAATTTCATTTGTGATATTGCTGCATGTAAACTCAAGGGCTTCTCAGTACATCTTGCTGTATACAACTAATATTTAAGCCATAAAACAATAATATTTTGAACAATACTATTGTTTTCAATAAAACCAAGAATAAAAGATTTTTTGGTAATAGCTATTTGCAAACCAGTCTTATCTTGTAGAAAAAGCTCAAAAATCAATCAAAAGTTTGTAAAAAATTGCCATTCCCATAAATATGTTCAATAGATTCCATCTTCTGAGTGACAAAGTCTGCAGGATTTACTTTGGGAAAATGTGATAAAATTGAATATTGCCAAATTGTAAGATTAAAGTAACATTTAAATTACGTTTTAACTTTAATAATCTAAGCCTTACATTTGATTAGATACATAATTCTAATGTCTAAAGATATAACAGAAGTAAATTCATCCTATTGTCTTGATAATACAGGTAATGGAGAGGTAACTCAATTTAGTATCATCCTTTTTTTTATTTAAACCCCAATATTCTATATCATAGCTGAGTTTGTGACAGCTCCATCCTACCATATCATTTACATTTGATAGTTTATGTACTGAGTTACATCAGATATGTTGATTGATTGTATACTGTTTTATGTCCCTCTTGAATATATTTCACTCATACGGAGATGTTACCATTGCCGGTGAAGGACTGCAAACTTAAAAGCCTGTGCTTGGCACTTACGGCCTTTGAGCAGAGAGGGATCTTTCTGTGACAAGGGACCTCTATTTTTGTGGTTTCATCTGAGGGACCGCCCCATTTAGTCACCTTTTTGAGTACTGAGGATCTATTCTAACCTGGGATATGTTGAGGTCTTCATGATAAAACAATAAAATGAAAATCACCAGTTACATTGCTTTAACAAATTGTTTTAATCCCTGTTGTCAAATACCACATGGTTGAGTTTGGTTCCAGTTCAGAGAAATCAGAATAAAATTGAGCCCTCGAGCACTAACCTAGCTTAACACAGCACCGTCTCAGAATAGAGGGTGGACACTTCCATGGTTGATGTATGAAATCATTGGGGAGGGAGGAAATCTCTGGACACCATCTTCTGACGTAAGTACCATCAGGGTCACAGGTCAAGGCTGCGTCCACAGGATGCATGACGAAATTCCACTGATCCAGCCCACTCATGCCACCGTTCTGCCACATCATAGCGTTAATGGCAACGTCAGCATCCAGCAGAGTATCCTATGTGTAACAAAAACAAAAGCTTTGTTTCATTGCCAGCTACGGTAGATAAAACAGGTTAGACAGCAGTGAATAAACATAACGTTCATTGATTATTATAATATACAGTAAAATACCTGTATCTCGAACATGGTTTATCTCGAATACCCCGCTTATGTCGAAGTCGAGGACCGGTCCCGGCCGTTTCCCCTCTATAAACGATTTAGAAAAATCCTGATATCTCGAACACGGTTATCTCGAATAACCCGGTTATGTCGAAGTATTGCCAAGGTCCCATGCCCTATTTCACTTGGTTTATCTCGAAGTGCAGTAAATTTTCCGGTCTGCTTTCCATACCTGGCCTACCCAAGTCACGCATTCACGCCCGCGGCTATAGAAACTAATGATAATTGTTGACCAGTTATCCACCCTCGCCTTTTCCAGGTAGACCCAGGTTGCAATAAATTAGTTTAACAGCTTGAGTACTCAGTACACTTTAATAAGTCCTCCGCCAATTACGACCTCATACGCCGATTCATCAAATATCCTCTGTCCAAAAAAAAAAAAAAAATGTTGGAAGATTGAAATTGGATATCTCGAATCCCCGGATATCTCGAAGTTTTTTCGAAGTCCCTCCAACTTCGAGATAGAGGTATTTTACTGTATTTATATAGTTTTCTTTCATTTGATCTTTAGACTTTGAAAAGTTGGTTGAACTAATGTATCCATCCTTAGCTATTAATAAAACTAGTGAATGGAAATTTTAACTGCGTAGACTGAATTAAAAAAATGGTAATCTCAAAAGGAACTGGTTTATTTCAACATTTGCTTCAACTGTTTCCAAAGTTACAAAATAAGTCTAAAGCAAAGAGATACTGGAAGTTCGTTCTTTTGTTTAGAAGGTCGAAAAAGATGAAATATTTGAAGTTTACCTGGAACCACCTGTATCCCTCTACCCAGTGAAGGCGCAGGTAGGAAATGAGGAAGGAGGCCACTACATGCCTGAGGTAGTATTGATCCACCCCTCCAACCACAGCTGTCTCATTGCGGCGTCTACCAAAGGGAAGCCTGTCCTGCCCCTCTGCCAAGCCTTCAAGTGAACTCTGTTGTTGCTCCAGCCCTGATCCTTTTAAAAACAAAATAAAACTTAACCTTTAATTGGGTAGTAAATATACTAAATATAATCAAATAAATGTTTAAATCTGCAGATAAAAACCTCAAGCTCAAAATTAAAATGCAGTTGTTTACAATCTGCACAATGTCCATGAGTCTTTTTGAAAGTGATCAGACATTTTTTTGAAAAAATTAACTTGTAGTTGTGCATTGTCATTTTTAAGCGTCCTTGAACAGACCATACCAATGTCTGTAATCAGCTCCTCTTACAGCATTTTTTGACACCCTTCTGAGTGACCTTACCCCCAACTATAGTTGCAGGGGCATGCCAAACAAAAAAAAACTTGAATAGTTTACACCCCTGAATTAATCAATTTTGAATTTGAACTATGTGAAGGTACTTGCACATCAATATCACTAATAATGGCCCTGCTGTTGCTGAAAAGATGTTTAAAGATGTGTCCCTGTATATTCCCTGTAAAACTTTGTTCCTCTATTGTTGTATTGTTGTACCAACTATTGTTGAACAAATTTAAATCTACTATAAGTAAGGAAGCTTTCATGTGAATTTCAACTTTTCTGGCAAGTTTTTTAAATGCCCCCCCCCCCCCCCACCTTTTCTTGATTACCCCCCCCCCCCCTTTGGAGGAAAAATGCCCCTCACTGAAACAAACTTGAATCAGAGGATTATTTTTGCCAGGTTTGAATGAAATCAGCCAATTGGTTCTTGAGAGGAATATATAAAAGATCCCACAAATTAAGTTTCTGCTATTGTGTGAAGTCAATGACTTGATAGTCCTTTGATTTATTGTTATAATTATACAACAAAAGGATCGGGCACAAGTTCTGATCTGAAAACTGGGAGCTGAATTGTAAATTGAAATTGAAAAACTGAAATTAGCAGTTGTTGCAAAATTTTGCAAGTTTAAGAAAAAGTTACATATTATCTAGTCCTGACTTGATACACAATATACATGATAACATCACAATCATGTAAAAGGAATTACACGTCAGATTTCTCTCCCCTTACCCTGTAATGTACTCTGGTGGGCTGTGAGGGTAAATCGGGCCACAATGACAACAGCCAGTAAGACAGGTCTCTCCAGGCCAACTTCCGCAGAAACTTTGGAGATTTCATGTGTCTGGCCTCCTCCAGGACAGCCCTGGGACTGATCTGACCGAAGTGCAGATAGGGGGAAATCCTGCAGGTGTTCAGATGATCCGCACGGCATGATTCCTTCTCGTATCTCCGGACACCTGTTAAAAAAGATACACATGTATTACATCTTCCTAAGTTTTTTTTTAACATTGTACATCTTTAGTGGCCAAGGTGATATGCTAGACCAGACCATATCCTGTGATTTTGAAAGAGTAATAAACTAGAGAAATATCAAATTGTATCCTAGTTCCATTGCAGCTTGAAATTTAACATTCAGGTGCATATACAATGTAATAAGCAGACTGCCACATTCTCCCTCTCCTTACCACACTGACAAACCCAGATTTCTTCTATTACAACACAGAACTATATTAAGACATTCACATTGCACCTCAGGACACCACACTTAAAATGGATAACCTATCATAAACTTTTTATTTTTCAGGTTGGTAAAATTCATGACTGGTGTATATATTAAGAAACAATTTTCAAATTTCAAAAGTTCTGTTCATTATTTTTATGTGAGAGTTATATTACCTTCAGATAAGAAAAACTCTAAAGCTTCCCAGGCTCCATCTTCTCCAAAGTTCCATTTATCCACAATGGGTGCTGCCCAATTAATCTAAACAAAATATCATAGCTGTTAGAACAAGGAATTTTGTACAACTTTACAATGACAAAATGTCCTTAGAGTTCCTTCCATTTGATAATAACATATAGTAAAAAGCATAAATGTATCAAATACAGCACAGCTCAGGTGAATTTAATATTGAATGTCCACTCTACCAAGTAGGGCGGCCACTTGGAATCACAGTGGGCATTTAATAGGAGTATACATTTACTTAAGTTTTATACCATTATACAATCCACAATGTTCAGTGGACATTTAAATACCCACTCTGAAGTCTGAAAATAGCCCACACACATCAGTGGGAAAGTTCATTTCCACCTGAGCCATATTGATGTCAGATCTACAAGACTTACAATTGTCCCATCTTTTCTCCTTGGCATGGTCACCAGTCCTAGGTCCATCAGAGTCATGCTGGCAGGATAGTGGTCTGGTTTCGGCACTGTACCAGGTTTGTCTAGAGGATGACCAATAGACTGAGTGGACGATTGCTTACAACACTCCATGAAATGAGTGACTGAGCCAATACCTCGCATCCCCATGGATTCAGTAGATACAGAACCTGGCTCATGCAACAAGTAGGAGTGGAATCGCTTACAGATAATGCCTCTCTTCTCAAGTTCTTCACAGATTTTGTCATCTCTCTGTTTGAGAAATGGCTCATATATGTCATTCATCACAAGGGTTTGGCTACCAGTTTCTTTCATCAAATCTAGGATTTCTTTTAAACAAGACTCTGTTTTTCTGTAAATTATCTTGTTTCCATATTCATCAGTAATTGATTTGTCTAGTTGTTTCAAAGCATGATGTAACCATAACTTTGTGGCACCCCCAACTGCAACCACATTGTCTGGATCCTCTTCCGGTTCTGACCACAGGAAAACTGGTATGACTGGCACGTTCAGACTGGCGGCTTCACACAGTGCTGGGTTGTCATACAGACGGAGGTCTCTCCTGATCCAGTACAACACAGGTCTTTTATGTTGACTGTTATAACCATTTGTTTTAACCTTATTTTTCCTCTTTTTAGAACTCTTTCCAGTGCTGTGTGCTGCATTTTTTGTATTATCGTCATTTGAGGTAATGCAGATTTTTGCACTTTGATTTGGCACATTTACATCCTTCCTTTCAGTTCTAAAGGTGCGAACACCTGCAGACTTATCATGCAAGACATCAGCATACGAAGACTTGTTCTGTCCTCTTTCTGTTGGATCGCTCACAGAGAGCGCAGATGCAAGTTCTATGTCTAATTCAAATCCAAAATCACTTGACAAGTATCCATTCTCAACACTACAGCCCACTGGGTCCGTAAACGTATTCGAAGGAGGTTGCTCGAAGTAAGTTATATAAATGTTGCTAAGTTCACTGTACTTGTGCGGACTAGTGAGTCGTAAGAAGTCTATCTTTTCAAGAAAATGCTGTCTAGTTGAATCGTATCCATCAAGAGAAACTACCATACAAAAGCATTCGTCTGCATCAACCACTCCTTCCTTAAAATTAAATAAGATATCCCTTATGCAACTTGTCGTCTCATGTGTCTCCATCTTTAGCAAAAAAATGTTTACATAACTTATATCGGAAATCCTCTAGATTGTACATTTGTGATTAAATTTCGACCCCGATGGAATTAACTCTTAGAGTTACAGAAGCACATTCATCTTATTCCATAAAAGAATTTTTTTTAGATTGGTGGTGCTATTTTAAATGTGTCAAACTTACGTTTCAGAAAGTGAAGTAATCTACATGCTATTACTAGCCTAATCTTTTATAGGAGTTCGGGTTTGATATTCTGATCCAAGAGTCGTTAATTCCCGTTACTTTCCGTTGCATAATTTTCCCTTGTGAAAACTATACGGAAAAAAAAAATTAAAAAGGGCTCCTGCATGTGTTTTAAATATATCATACACTAAGCGCATACAAATTTTTATTTTCCAATCTTTCAATAAGCAAAATTATTATCTCCAACCAATCAAAAAACGACAACTTTAGTTTTAGTGACGTCATTGGACGACATTTCCCATCAAAATAATAGACGTGAACATTGAATCGTAGGTCAACAGGAGAAAGGAAGGTAATTTGCAACATCTTTGGTCTTTGGTAATTTACAGGTATTTTTTCATGAAAAATTGAAACGGGAACTTTGTTGAAATGACATTGAACTGTCGCGAAGATTGGAAAAACATACCGATATCGATTTTTGTACACCTATTGTAGAGTTTGTTTACTTTGAATTTCTTTCATTATAGGGTCAAGAACATGGATATAAATGTTCCAGTTACGTTAGTTATTCGTGCACCAAACCAGAGAATAGAAGATCACACAGTAGAATGTATGCTTGGTTGGACAGTAAAGAAACTGAAGAAGCATTTAGAGGTTGTCTACCCCAGCAACCCAGTGAGTGTTAGCAATGATCCCTTCTAAACTGGCAGTACCTTGAGATAATGCTAAACTGTCCATGGGTCGAGGGGGGGGGTAGTTCTACAGGAAAATTATGGTCACATTCACCAATCCAGGATCCATTTCAATGAGCTGATGCAATGTTTCACAGGGGTCTAACCCCGGGGGTCTAACGATGAATTCAGTTTAGATATCGAATATTTTTGTTTTCAGAAAGAAACACAACAAAGACTTATATATTCTGGAAAATTGTTAGCGGATGAAATGACATTAAAAGACATCATAATTCAGGTAACTATGTGCAATTAAAAATTATCCAATTTTAGTTTAATGTAATAATTTCCTTAAATAAAATGCAGACAGATTTTAATAGCATACCATGCTAGTCCATAGTTGATGAGAACAATGATTTTGTAAATTAACATTTTATTAATGTTCTTAAGTTGTGATTAATGAGAGGTTCCAGGATATAAGGCATTTTACCTGTGTGGATATTTTTTTAATCAACCCTAACCTTAATGAATTCATGTAAAATTACAAAACAATTTTAAAACACCTTACCATATTTACAATTATATTTTCCAGTAGTCTGAGAATAAAGAATCATGTTTATATAAAATTTATGATGGTATTTTCTTGTAGAATGAAGAAAGACCTCATCATACAGTTCATTTGGTGTGTTCTCCATCAGTGGATAATTCTTGTATTGAATCTCAAAATCATCCAGTAAGTTTATGTATTGTAAAGCACTTTGAGCACTTAAGTGGATAAAGTGCTTTATTATACCTCTATTATTAATTCTCAAATCTGATTGGCTGCTGGAAACACTTTAAAATTCAACAATGACTCCAAAATGCGCTGTTTACTGCAATCATGACCTCCGAATCACATGTGCATAATATTGAGCGGTCATTAATAATGATAACCACTGGAATTTGACTGCAAACGAATTGATTAGAATTGAATTTGTAATAAACAATGATTATGTCAAGAGAATCAAACGGTAACCCCAATCTTCTAATGACTTCTGAGGTTTTGTCCCTTCTTTACTTGTTATGCAGACTCTGCATCATCAATTTTTGTACCCAATATTTACGTCATATCTGGATCTGCTGTAAACAACTACAAAAGCTAATACATATCACCGAGCTAGTTTCTGTCATTAAAGAAGTAGGGTTTGTATCAAATGTAGATTGATATAAAATTATTGTAATGAACCAGTATTTTATTTTTAAGAGGACGAAATCATTCGGTAATCTCTCTTTGAATGTTTGATTCGATCACAATCCCTCGTGCATGGTAGAGCTGGCATTGGCCTACTTCTAGTAGACGGTAGAATTTATATCAATGCATGTTACAAATAAAGATATTTTTATTTCTATATCGGGATAATAAAACAATTGATCACCCATCATCAGTTCAAAATGGGAAAACGAGAACTCTCGACTGGGTCCACTCGTTGACCGCAGCTGCTGCAGGACTTTGGTCAGGTCAGGTCACCTCGTGGACCCGGTCTCGGGTTCTCATTTTACCATGTTGACCTGATGAGGGTGATTG
>CAJDSM010033120.1:0-19977 GCA_903981925.1 Ostrea lurida
CTAATATAGATTAAAATCTATTTAATTGTTTATAGGGTTCTATTGCGTGGCGAATTTCTCAGATGATGTATTTTTCCTTCGATGGCATGGATTGAAATTCGTTCATTAAAATACAGCATGGAATTCAGGGCGCATGCCAACAGTTTTAGAATGTGTGCAAATACGCGCTTAGGTGCTTGTGATTTTATTGATAATTGGTCATTGGCACAGAATGCACGCTCCTCGTCTCTCCTATGGAGGAAAAAATTAGATCTATGCATATTATTGTTTCCTTTCACGAGAAAATGCCTCCCAAGAAATTTAGAGATGAGAAATTAGAAGCCTACTACACGTAAGCCACAGTCACCAAGATGGCTAAATTGTTACACAGGCACACCAGACCATCTCACTGAGACAGACCAGAATGACTGAATCTCTCCAGGGTCACTCAGAGCCAGCCAAGAACTGTAGTGATGGATTTCACACTCCTTCAAGTCGTTTATGCATTGACATCTAAGCAGGTACAAGCATTTATACCACAAGTACTGGAATGGGTCTCTATTGGTTGTTTAATATTTATCTCAGCCATTATTTAGCATGTCTTCCAATTAAAAGTCTAAAATCACAAGCTCTGCATAAATTGATATTGGCTTTTTGCTTGACAATGATGAATTGCTAATATACTGAAAAAAATTATTTTGTATGAAAAAGGGGGGTAGTTCAAGGAGCTTGCTATATCAGGCAGATTCAAACCAGCAGTAGACATAACGCTTTTCTAGTTCATGTTCTATATATGCCTCAGCCCACCCACAGTCATTTCAAGGGCTTCTTATATTATGCATGCTAATAATATTTAGGGCTTCAAGAGGTAGGGAATTTATTTGGGTGGAGGACCTTGTGATGAACAATTTAGACTACGCCGCAGTGTATCCAAACACCATTTCGTGGTCAGAGTGGACTACGAGTTTGTGGCTGTGTTTTTTGACCTTTCACAACTACTCTATTAGCAGCGAACACACTAATAGCTCATAACAAGTGCTGGATTTATCATTTCAACTTCAAAGGGAGTTGTGATAGACAGCCTGTTAATACTGGCATAAAGTGCATAGGATGTATTGGGCACATCCCTGTGTCCCTCTTCAATGCAATAAAAATTAAAATAAACAACCAAAAAACAACAAAACAAAATATGGCCTCCATCACTATTTTTATATACTCAGTTTATAGCTCTATGTAGCAGCACATACTATGTAGGTTTGCATATTTACAAGGGAATTTTTTGATCCCCTTGTTTTTGTGTGAGTTATGTACCTTCAAACTTGCAAATTTGCCTGAAATCCCTCATAATAACCTTGTCAGGGCACTCCTCTGAAACTACTGAGCCGATTTTGACAAAATTTCACAGGTATCAAGCATATATTTAGTTGTGCATATTACCAGGGAATTTTGATCCCCTTAATTGGTGTGGGGTCATACCCCTTCAAACTTAGAAATTTGCCTGAATTATCCTCAAAAATAACCTTGTCAGCGCCACTCCTCAGACTACTGACCGATTTTGACAAAACTTCACATGTAGCAAGGAAATGATATGTTGTTACATGTGCTATACCAGGGAATTTTGATTCATTCAATATTGTGTG
Organism: Ostrea lurida; assembly: GCA_903981925.1. Lineage (NCBI taxonomy): Eukaryota > Metazoa > Mollusca > Bivalvia > Ostreida > Ostreidae > Ostrea > Ostrea lurida. The sequence continues at coordinate 1,620 of CAJDSM010033120.1, forward strand.
AGTTCATCCCTTTCAAAATTTAGAAAATTTTGCCTGAAATCCTCATTTTAACCTTATCAGTGCACTCTCTCTGAAATACAGATCCGATTCCTAAGGAACTTTGATATGAAGCCAAGGAATCTTATTTAGTTGTGCATATTACAAAATTTTGATCCCAAAATTTTTGGGAGCAAATCTTAATGACTATTTTTCCATCTTCCTCAACACTTTACAAGGGGGCTTGATTTTTTCATTCTTGGACTGGGGCGGGTATTATACCCTGATGCATTGGTTTCCGAATGGCGAATTGGTCTGTGGGGGTTGTTCGGTTGCTTTGGGTGCTTCCCATGTGTGGGATGACGGCGAACATTGTGATGTGTCGCTGTCATTGTGGCGTTTGCGCACACCAAAACAACTGAGGCTACAACCTGGTGATGATGTGAATTTGAATTGTGAAACTGAATGTGAAACATGGCCCAAATGGGGTATGCTGGTGTGTATTGACATTGTGCATTTTCATTGCAAGTGACTTTGTAAATAACTCTGAATGCTTGATGTTGATTTTACACAAGCACTCTTCAAATAAACTTTAAAACACTTAAATAAGTACCATCCGCGGTTTTACCCGGGGTGGTCAAGTTTATGCAATTTGTATGTGATTTGTGCTTGATTTGATGATGTTGCATTGATTTGTGTTTTTGAGTGGGTTTTGCCCATGTGTTTTTGTGTTGAATGGCATCCCACAAAATCATGAATATGCCACGGCCAATATTCGCCAAAGATAAATAAAAAAATTAAATAAAATATGCTGTTTGGTGCTTTTTCTCTGTATAAATAAGTTCAAACTGCGTGTGAATGAAAATAGAAATCCTATATAATGTTTAAAAGTCAATGTTTTATCCAACAATCAGCTGGTCTTCAGCGTATAAGGTACAGGTTTCTTCTTATGTGTAGACAACGCTCTACAAGTTATGGCAACGTGTAGAAACCATATCATCACCAAAAGTGATGACGTAATACGCGAGTAATTTAGATGATTTCCCTACTACACATACATGTACCCGTACACCTTTGAAATCTTAACCTCTCTAATGTGTGAAATCATAGTATATAATATAAAGAATTCCAATCACTATCAATTTATAAATATAGCATCGTATATACAATTTTAATTAAACTTGTAAGGATTCATCGTGATACCTATTCAAAATTATAAAATGTATTTTGATTTGTAGGAAGCACGTTATATTCACATGGAGTCAAAAACTATCAATGTGTCCGATCCTAACGTTGCTGCAAAAAAAACAAAAATTGAATGTGTGTGATTTGTTTTTCAGGAAGAAAGATATAAGAGGACAAATGTACACGATATATTTTACTTATTTCTTTGCCATGGAGACGACGATTAGCTCTAAGACTATACATGTACATGTGCAATTGTAAAGGATTGTACGACTTCATTATTTTTTAGGGATTACATAGTAATAAGGAGATAATTATTACTAAATACGGTATACATCAGTTATGAAAGCTATATTGACTTCCTCGACATAACAAATGAAATCAGTATGACTATAGCTAGTACAATGTGTTGAACAGTACCAATATTTGGAAAACAATTCAATTTCATCATCTGAAAGAGTGGTAATGTTCAAAACCCAGGCCTTCGAAACTGAAAACTCCCATTGCTTTGGGATATATTTTACAAGACAATATATGAAAATTCTCTTCAATTAAAAAGTAGATTGTCGAGTGATATATGTTGCAAAATATATGAAATATACCATGCAATCGGTGAAACATGCACATTTTATATAAAATCGTTCACATTTGAAAATAAGAATAATAATGAAAATATCAACAATAAACCAATGGTTTGATTATCTATCTTTGGCATGTATATAGAGTTTTATGATAAGAGAAAATGCAAGATATATAATACAACGATATTCACTTGAACTTGTTGAAATTAATGTTGGTTGTCATTTAATATTTTGTCACCATAGCAATGATGTGGTATAAAGCATCGATTTCTATCAATGATTTTGTTTTACTATGATGTTTAATTCAGACGAATTTGTCAATAAAACAATTTTATGGCTATTTTTACAGAAACATACCTTTTCTGCATAGATATCAATGCTTAAAATAATAGCAAATTTCGTTTTCATGACAACCAAAATCAAATTGGAGAGTATGTCATTGATAATTAAAAATCTGGCATTAATTTTATTTATCAATGAAGAATGTATACACCGAGGGTAATCAGTAACGCCGCCGAACCGGTTGTAACGCCAGTTTCCGGTAATTGTAACACCGAATTCACGGTATTTTAAGCGAGAGATGCAGACATTGGAACGTAAAATATCTCACTGCATTCAAATGAGATACAATATTAAAAAAATACATAGCTGGTAAGATGCACATTAAGTCTATTGGTCGTATCGTTTATCGATGTTATCTGATTTTAGCTTCGATTTTGACATCATTGAAGAGAAAGTGACAGGGTTGATTGGAAAATGCATCGGAAAAAGTTTCTAACATAGATTTTGACAATCACAGGCACATACTCACGTAAACATGAACTCATTATATAAACAATGATTGGAAAATCACATTTGTGTTGTTCAAACGAACAGGTTTTACAATATATCGTCTTTTGAAGTCATTTTCAAAAGCAACACCCCATAACATGGTAAAGTAACGCCGATCACGGTAAAGCATCGTTACAACCGGTTCGGCGGCGTTACTGATTACCTTCGGTGGTATAGTTTGAATACAAAGGGGTTCACATTTTAAATTGTTTGGGAATATACACATCATCTGTCATATCATGACGAAATGCATCGTTTGTTTCCAAGGAAACACAGCAAATATGTGGAATTCCCATATATTTTTCATTGTTATATGGTATTCATATGGTCAATGCATGTTTGATAAGTACTCATATTGTTCAACATGAATGCTATGAGATTTTTTTCCCACTAATCAAAGGCTTTTTACAACTACCAACTACACATATTTTCTAGACAGAACTAAATTTTCCAAAGATTAACTAAATAGGAAACCGAATGATAAAATTGATACAAAGCACCATTTAATTTCGACTTTATATAAGATATACTGGACAAAATAAGTTAGGATATGATTTTCGAATAGTTAAACAAAAATGGTAGTATATTTTTTGGAAATAAATACATATGATATTCCTTCAGTATGTTATTGATTGATTGTGTTTACCTGTAAGATTGTGAAATGCGTGCTTAATTGAATGCTTGGTGAATTCGGACACAGGGTCAAAAACAAAGTGTTTCAGGGCATACGGGTGTCAAGAAAATTTTGTCATTTGAAGTTCTGTGGGATTTTCCGATATTTGTTGGTGACTTCGAACATTTAAGCCATGAAGGTCATTTAATGGGCGTGAAGCAGCTCAGGCCGTAGGTATGGTCAATCTGGTGTTGTTCAGAGAACTGTTGCTGCACACTTTAAATGTGTCCAAAAGTGTCATTTCCGATTATGAGAATCGTTCAATCAGATGGTGTTGTTGCTGAGAGACCACGTTCTGGTCGTCCGAGGTCAATTTACCGCTCGTCAGGGACCGTTACTTGGCCAATATGTCTAAGTGTCAAGGTTCCAGAGTGCTGTCAAGCTCATAGAGCTTTGAAACAGCAACAGGGGTGCGCGTAACGGCACAAACTGTTTCTTAAACAGACTACACGGTGCCAAACAATTATAGACTTTCCGGCAGCGGTCCGCCCAAATTGACGCAAGCCACAGAACAGCAAGACTACAAGGACACTAAATCACGTAACTGGCAATTGCGTCATTGGACCCCTGTTCTTTTTTACTGATGAGTCGGCTTTTGTGGTAGACTTTACACGATGGACGTAGGCGGGTTTTTGCGTATGCAGGGTGAGCGATATCTGACTGTTGTGTTGCTGAGCAGATCGTTTTTAGAGTGGTTCAGTGATGGTGTGGGGGTGGTATCAGTATAACGGAAAGACTGATTTGCACGTTATCGCAGGCAACCTTACGGGCATCCGATACGAGATGAGGTTCTACACCCATCGTCAGATAGTATACGGTGCTATCGGCGATGACTTTATTTTGATGGATGATATGCTCGTCTCCACAGGGCTAGAGTTGTAACGGACTATCTGGAAATTGAGATATCGAGCGAATGGACTGGCCGAGCCTCTCTCCCGATCTTAACCCGATAGAACTGCTTGGAGACAAGCTACAGTAGGCAGTTTCAGCCCGTCCAGTGCTTCCGAAAATCGTGAGGAAATTTCTGCTGCTTTGGTCGAGGAATGGAATCAACTAACACAAATCTTCTTCCGGAGACTTATCGAAGCATGCAGAGACGTTGTCGCGCTGTTATTCAGGCAGTGAGAGGTCATACGCAAATTACTTAAGCGTCTCAAATGAAAATGCAGTGATAACTGGTGTAAAAATTACAGCCTCAATTCACATGCCAACTTTTTAATTGTACAGGTTAAAACACCAGACCATACTTGCCCGTACCTTGACTGTGACCGGGGTATATACATTCCCAAACTAACTTACCGTGACGTCAGTTATTATTACGTAACACTTTTATTTCGGAAAACAACTACAGGCCTCTCTTACATGCCAAAATTTTCAACAATAATGCGTGTTACAGCGCGGAATATTTATTAATAAAGTCTAAAAGATATAATTTCTAACATTGAAAAGTTACGGAGAACAATGCATACTTTTTCTGGAAACATGGTAAAGTATCAAATAAAAACATATTGAAGCCCTTCCACAAATTACCGGAGTTCGCCAGTCTATTTAGATCCGTGCCCTTAAAGATATAAGTAAAAGCTTGCACCCAACACTTTTCAAAAATATAAATAAAATGCAGAATTATATTCAAAAAATTGTGTAAACTGACTGTAGCAGGTATCGTGAAGAACTGGCGCATTGTTTACAGGCGATAACCTCTTTATTGCAAATGAGCCATTGTATAAGATGCGAAAAGGGCGATGTTCAAGGATCGCGATATTAAGGTAGATAATTACATTTGCGCAAATGGAATATGCGAGAAATTTGAGAGTGACGAATACTAAGGAAAAGTGAATTGTATTTTGTGTTTAATTTACGTGAAATATTTACAATGATATACATTTTATGTTTTGTTTAACCATAGTAAATAAAGACTAAAAAGAGACTCTAATATTAACATTTTCCTACATGTTGAATGTTCTCGTAAAATTATGACGCAGATTTTACATTGTGACGTCATATAGCGTTCGAAGAAGCAGAGTGACATTAGGTAACTAGTACTGCGATTTTTTTAGGGGAAACCTTACCTAGGGTGCGTTACCACATATTTGACCTCATCAAATTATTGTTAAAAACAGATTATTGTGATTTCCGTGGTAACTTTCATTTGATTTTAAGGGGGTAATGTTACAAAGATGCTTCTTGTATGAAACGCTTAATGAATTTGGATAAAAAGATTAAATATTGTTTTTGTTAATTGTGATTGTGAAGCATAATATATTGTTAGATGAAATATGTTGTTATTTCGTTATAAAATAAATATTTGTAAATCATGATCCTTAACATTTTTTTGTCCAGTATATAATAAGTAAATACAGCATGAATCAATAATAATTGCATTTTTTATGTGAAAATCTACTGTTTTGTGACCTGTTTTCTAGTATGTGTTATTAGATAATGAATCACATAGATTTGAAATTATGATGACTTTACATTATTTACGCATGATATAGTCCTTGTGTCAAATTTGAATAAAAAAGAAATAATCATTAACGCACGCTGGGAACCCTCATAAAAATGTTGAAGTGTTTTATTATTATTATTATTTATTCTATATTTATATAGCGCCCTATATAATCAAATTACCCTAAATTGCTAAACATGTAAAACATATGGACTGTAAAATAAAACAAACAAGACATAAAACAATATTAAACTAAAGTTCAAATAGAAGATACGACGTTTTTTTCATAAAAGAACTGGATGCATGTAAAATATATTATAACTCATAAATTTGCCAAAATTTTTTGAACACTAATGTTGTACATAATCAAAATCGGCACCTTCAAACAGTGTGACGAACAAAAATGTTGACATAAATGTTCTTGAAATCTGCTTACATGCTTGTTTAATTTGCTACGATATTTTACTCATATTTAAGTGTGTGTGTGTGGGTTCTGTGAAATTCATTACGAATAATCCATGCGTTTTGTTTTAAAAACATATCCTAACCAGTTTGTAATGCATTTGTGTACATTAAGATACTGAATATGACAGTGTAGCGATGACGGACAAACACCATTCCCTACTAATGAATGGAGTCATAGGTAGCAGATTGACTCAGGCTTCCCATTTCTTGATATCTACTCTTCACATCCTCTTCCTCATAAACATTTGTTTCTGCATCTTTATTGCCAGTAGTTGATTCTTTCGCAAGATATTTAGTACCTCCATCTGATTTCCCCTTTTTCCTGAAATGTTTCCATTTAATCCTTGAAAAACGTATGCATTTTTGAAAGCTTCAAAGATACCGGGTTGATGGAATATACTTACCAATTTGAGATTCTGCAAACAATAAATATTCCATTGAGAACTACTATTAAACACAAAGCACCAAAGCCACACACTCCGTTAGAAACCTTATATCCAATTCTGGTCTTGACTTTCGACTGCAAAATTGATATTATGTAATGCAACATTCAACATTTGAATTAAAATGTTTAGGATTATATGCTGATACAGACATTATGGTTGTGTTTTTATGCCAACCTTCTAGACAATCCTTCCCATGCCATCCAGTTTTGGACAAACCAATTGTTGCAATGTCCCGTCACAGATGGACAGTCCACGTGATTTCTGGCAGGAAGCACTACATTCCTCCTCACAACCAGCACCGAAATACCCAAACCCAGACTAAAATAGTTTTTAAAAGAAATAATAAATTGGCTGATAGAAATAGTTTAAAAAATGCAAAACTACAACAAACAAACTAAAGGTAATTTAAATAAAATCACGTTTATTTGTTTGTCGATTTGTCCCTCGGCGTATTCCACCTGTTTACCTGTATCGCATTTGGCTCCCTTATATCAGGTTCACATTTCACCATTGCAGAACAGTGGTGATTGTGATGACACTGCTTGCCCTCCCGAACATCTTTCCGCATGTTTTGATACAATCTGGTCCGTACAGTATCACCACACTCTGTTATGATGATTTCAATTCCTTGAGTTTAGTTCATGTAATTGTGCTTGCAATAACTAAGTTACGTTTTGAAGAGAACTTAACACGGCACATTGTGATTGTAATATTACTTTGTTGACACGATGAAGTGGATGAAAAGTTTAGGATAACAAACAGCAGTGATCGATTCTCACCAAGTCTTATAACGAGATAGGAATTATCGGTAGGCTGATCACACCAAACGTGTCTTTACTGACTTCAATTGTAACATCTGTTGTTACGGATGATTTAACCATTAGAAAGAAATTAAAACATTCCAAATTATTTTTATATGATTTGTTGGTAATTTGTCCAGGAAAATTAGCTATTTTTGTTTGCAAAATTCGAGATGTCAATAGTCCCAATTTCGCAGTGATTTTGACATGTATGATAGAATAATCTAATAAAAAAAAAATCCGGGGTAAAACAAAAGAAAAAAAATATTCTTCGGGAGTTGAGTGCAATATACAAAATGGCGAGCGTTAACGATTGTGTCAAACGTTAATCATAATCCCAAAAAACATATTTACAAAATCGAGTGAAGGGCAACACGGACCTCCGACAAAAGCGAAGGTTTAGGATCAAGGTGCATGGGAGGAGTAAGCATCCTGTGCTGACCGGTTCACACCCGCGTTGAAGCCCTTTAGTCGAAGTAAATAAACGGATTACCGTAGTTCAAATCTAGTTAGGAAATGACAGTCTAACAAAGGGGATGGAAAACAAATCAGTCAACATATTGACCCAGTGATAATTTGTAATTCGCAAACAAGGTCATTATAGCGACCGTAGAATTTGCGAAATTGATGACTTTCAAACGAGATATCGTTATAACACCTGCACATCAAACTTTTTGTTTAGTAGTTGGCCTCCGCTTTAAAAAATCTCCGGCATTTAGCATAGCATGCTCTTGCGATCGAATCCAACTGGGAAGATATACACACGCATAAGCAGGTTGATAGTGGTATATTACTACATAGAAAAGGAAAGTGAACGGATTGCAAAAGTCAAAGTCATCACGCTATATCATATAATGTAGTTGTCATCTGCCATTAGAAGCTTTCAATGTAAAAAGTAAAATATCCAAATATGAAGCAGAATAGTTTGTTCAGATTCTTGTGGTGTTCCTTTATGTCGAGTTTCTTCCGGGGATATATCCAAATGGACATAATTGTGAAAATTGATGATTGTTAATTGATAGCCACATCATCTATATACCTATATGTAAGGTTGAAGGAACACGGGCAAGTTTTTTTGTTTTTATCCCGTTAAACAGTTTCTGTACAAATTTCTGCTTCAATGGAATACAAAAATAAGTTCTGCCAAAAGGGGGCACAATTATGCCCATAGGAATACCTTAGTATTAAAAAAGATATTCTATGAAGAATTGTTGGACACAAAACACATCCTGTATGATTGTTTGCTCCAGAGGACAAATGGTTACCTTTTTTTGTTATTGCATTGTTCAGGAACTTTTGAAGCTCAAACAAAGATAAGTAGGACATGTTTTGTCCATTATTATGCCCTAAAATTCAAAAAAGTTGCTTCAAATTCCTGTTAATTGCACATATAGTATCTTTGCGTGTTTAATATACCAGGCTATGCACTTTGTATTCTGTTTTCATTAAAAGGAAAAATGACGTCATTAAACATGTCATATTATTAAGTTAAGTGAAAAAATGATGAAAAATGGCACATTTTTCCATAGTTTTTTTCGAATAGGGAAAATTGTGTCCCCAGCCGTCGCCCACAAAGGCAATTGAATATTTTATGGTGAAATCACATAATAATAGATTATGGTTGGTTTAATTCATTTGGGCGTATTGGCTGGGGACACATTTCCTAGTCGAAAAGCTACTGAAATATGGTGTCTTTTTGCTTAGTTTCAAGGAGAATACGGGAAAAATTGCACTTGGTTATGACGTTTTCACAGTTAGCCTTGTGAATATTAATGAGGTAATTATGATTATAGAATCTTAAATTATCAGGCTATCTGTGCCACACATCAATGCTACATTTTTCATTTCTCATGATATTTTGAAAAACGCTCTTTCAAAACAGGGCAAAAATGATTGATTGATTGATTGATTGATTATTTATTGTTTTTACGTCCCACCGAGAATTATTTTCACTCATTATGGAGGATCGTCACCAATGCCGGTGAAGGGCTTGCAAAATTTTGGCCTTATGCTCGGCACTCAGGCCTTTGAAGCAGGAGGATCTTTACGTGCCACACCTGCTGTTGACACGGGGCCTCGGTTTTGTCCCGGTTCTCTCCGAATTGACACGCCCCTCATTCAGTCGCCTCTTTACGAACACGCAAGGGGATGCTGGGGCTATTCTTACCCGGACCCCCACGAGGTTTAAAATGATTTTGAAACTGTACCTTCTTCCTTTTATAGAATCGACATGGTATATACCTGTTGGTTACTGTGTATATGCTACATATAACATATGAAAGCAATTACTGGAACACAGAATGATGAGTGTTTCTACTTATACCTGGGTATTGTTTTAATGACTTGGTTAAATGCGTTTGATTGATCTATATATGGTTTTACTACGTCCCTCTTGAGAATATTGACCCGGTGGGGGTCCGAGTTAGAAATAGGTCCCCAGCATCCCTTACGTGTCGTAAGAGGGCGACTGAATGGGGGCGGTCCTTCGGATGAGACCGGAGGAAACCGGTATCACAGCAGGTTTGGCGCGATAAAATTCAGCCTCCCTTGCTCAAAGGCCTTCAGTGCCGAGCCATAGGCCTAATTTTTTGCAATGGTATTCACCTGGCATTGGTAACGTTAAGTTTCCACATGAGGTGAAATATTATCGAGTGGGACGTAAACAATAAAATTCAACTCAAATAATCTTGAACATATTTTACTAATACCGAGACGTAATTATTGCACAGTAAAAGACTGCAAATTTAGGCCCAAATTGATTAGCGCTCATGGCCTTTTGAGCAGGGAGGAATTTTAATCGCCCTCCGTGCTTGTGACACGGGACCTCCATTTTTTGCGGTCTCATCCGAAGAAATCGTCCCCCCCCCATTTAGTCGTCTACTCACGAAAAGCAAGGGGTTGGTGAGGACCTATTCTAACTTGGAATCCCACGAGGGCTTGTTCAAATGGATTATGGGTACACACACGCATTGCTGCCTACAAATTTAAACCGGGGTGGTCACACAATCTTCCTGTCCATCCTTGCTTGACAACCTCCCTCACATTGCCCAGTTGTTTGTTGCACCGTTCTGACACTCCAAGTTTGTGCTTTCAGCTTCTTGGACAGTTGATCCCATAGATCACCAACTGAACACCTCTACAAATAACAAAGGCCTCCGTCATTTTTTTCTAATTTGAAACAAGATCTGCGTTTACTTTCACTTTTCGAGTTATTACATTCAGGCAAATGATGTTCCGCTTTGTGTTCATTTGTTACACTCACCGACAAAATAAGCAGCCAAATCTGTAGCCTGTATAATTTCACACGATGAAAAAAGAGGAAGAAGTGAATTTATGATGCGATGAAACAAAGCATAAGTGCTGCTATTTCAGAAATCAAATCACCAATGGTGGAGACTTTGGTCACTCCACCAATTCTTATATTTTAAAATGTTCTTGAATCAATCCTATTCTATGACGATATCTGTTTAGCTTATGTGACTGTTCACCCAAATATGCTGTTAGTTGTATATACATCATATTTTACGAATAAGTCAATGTATTTGTGGATACTATGACGGGAAATGTGCCCATTTCAGCTAACCTAAAATATTATATGAGCAGTACAAGAGCTTAATAGCTAGTTGAGACAATTTCCCCATGATTATTAGAGACTGCACAGTAATCTAATAGGAACCTAGTGGCTAGGAATAAGTCATAGATAAGATCGATGCTGAATCATCCTAAGAGTTTCTTTCTGCTAGACATACCATAGTAACTAGTTACACTTACAAACCAACTACAAAATGTTATACTTGCGAGATAAATATTAGTAAATATCACGTATACATTTAGCGGTTTGAACACAATGTGAGAGGTTGTTTTAGTATTCTAGCTCTTAGATTATGACATAGGACTATTACAACAAATCGTTTGCATACACATTGCTTTTCAAAATTGCTAGCAGGGATACAAGATTATTTCACCGACAAAATCGTCTTTCCGCATAACCATTTATATTTGAGCATTTAGTCTAAAATCCATCAAATAGAAACACTCTTAAACTTGATATCTCCAGATATTATATTTACACAACATTATGTGGTTGATTATATTTGAGACAACATATTGCAGATTTTGAAAAACATCTTACTGCAATTATTCAGGAAGGAAACATTATTATATGCTCATTTCTATTTCATTATTAATATTATCATATTATTATTTGGACTGATATATTTATTTAACGGACCATCCCAGACATGGATTTATTATTGCATACATTATGAACTGTTGAACATAGATTACATCACGGAATTATTTCAAGTCCTACTAGTGTTGTCACAGTCCATGAAAGTTTATTATCTGAAGAAAAAATAACAAAATTGGGAAGCATATTTATTCTGAACACGTCATCAATATTTTTAACAAAATTTATTCAGTAAATCTTTCCAATTAGTTTTCGAGGGGTAAAAATCAATTGATATCCACAGCTAACTTTAAAACTCTAAATTTTTGCGTTTTATACCGATTTTGTCGTATATTTATAGATATACGCATTTGTTAAACATAGCACAATTCCTGTTCAAAGGTTTTATCAGTGTACTGTAAAAGTGCTTTATTACCGCGTGGAAATTACACTAATTATTGCGGTCATGTAATTGAGCGCGGTAAAAATTTCCTCCATGCGTTATACATAATAGATATGCATGACCGGTATTTTCGCCACCCGACGCGAAATGGTGGGACCATGGAAAAAACGCGTACTTAACCCCCAGCTAGGATAAACAACTTCACAGTAATCTAATATGACTTCATATCAAAATTTTGGTAAAAACAACGTCAAGCGATAAACATTTCGTAAATTATTTTCGTCCAAAAGGGAGGTACACCAATTGTCACGCCGTGATTGATGGAGAGATTCCACGGATTACCTCCCTTCCATGTGACCAGCCCAGACCAATACATTGGATTATTCATTCTACAGATAACAAAGTATTATTATTATAATTTATCACAAATTTACTCTAAGTTTAAATCTACAGCAGACAATGAGGCGTGTGTTTGCGATCACAGATTATCACTAGGTGATATGTTGACTGTGGGTTTTTTCCCACCCTTGGTTATACTATAATTTTCGTAGTAGATTTGACGTCGCGTAATCCCGTTTAATTTAGTTCCACTGAGGCCTCAAGGCTGCTTTGACCGATCACTACGGGATGCTTACTTCTCCATGACACGTAATTCTGCCTTCTTTTTGTCGGATGACCGTGTTGCCCTACATTTGACTGAAATATATGTTTGCTTCTTTTTATAAAGTTTACGATTAATGCAATGTTAACTTAGCCGATTACTGTTTAGCGATTATCTAGATTTGGAATTTGCAGATTTGTAGTCGGAAATACTTGTGATTTTAACCAAATCCTTGTATTTCTTGATGTTTGGAGCAGTGTATCTCCGATACACCAATGTAAAATAATTTTTTTTTACCAGCCTGATAAATTATCATACATGAACTACCATTTGTGCAGAAAATAAATGTTTGAAACTTCACTTTGACTTTGACCGTTTTAAAGGGCTGATTCCCATCCTTCATGGACTTATTCCTTTGATATTAGTTCTTACGTTTTTCAATGATATAAAGTCTCACCAGTTTTACAGATTTTTCCTTGGAATCCGGCGTCACATCCCTGTAGACAGGATCCGTTTATATGATCACATTGCTCATAATCCAGACAGGTCCCACAGTCCTCTGTACAGTTTAGTCCATATTTCATCCCGTCACACTCTACCAAGACACTATACCAACTTAACACACGTTCATCGAAATAATTTATCTCATTGTAAAATTGTTTAGAAAATATATGTTGTATCAACACAAATCCCACTTACCCAATCAGTGCAGTGAATGTCCTTTCCAGCCCGGGTAACAAGGTAGATGTACAGTTGTCCAGTAAAGTCTGTCCATAAAAAAAACCCGTGTCACAATTCGTACATGTTTAGAGAGCAGTATCGCCCCGTTCCAACCGACAAGGACAAGCTTAGAATACGAAAATGATTACAAAAATGATATGCTACCACAGGCATTGCTATATTTTCTGATATTTATGTCCTAGGTAACCAGTAAAAGGCAGCATAACAAGAACAGTGATCAAATCTCGGTAACTCCTAACAGAATTGCAAAAACAAGAGTTTGGGCAATCAGTGACCCCAGGCATACCGAGGTACGTGGGCATTAGGTGCTAGGAGGAGTAAGCATCCCTGTTGACCGAGCCCACCGGCCCAGTAGCCCATAGTCTTTGATCAGGTAAACGGAACCAATCTGTAGTCGAATCAGGGTGTGTGGGAAAAACGGCTTACACCATGGCTATGAACACATCAACAGCATATTGGACTGAATGAATAGGTCAAATCGGTAACTAAATTTATTTATACCTATTTGAAGGGGTTTTGTTGTTTTATTAATAATTAATATTTCTAGCTATTTTGTGTGGGACTATTGGACAGCCGGTCAATGAGTTTTTTTTAATTTTAGGACCGGCGATCTATTGACCGGCAATATTGAGGGAATCTGATGCATTGCTAACTATGACGTTCGTAAACGCACCGTATGCATAGACTTTCAAATTGACGTCGATAGTAATAGCAATGTAAAATGCACTATACATATACTTTTCCACGTTAAAAGAATTAAGCACTATCAAATATATCCATGTAATTAGGTAATAAAACAGTTATTTAAATGTCTGATCATCAATAGACCGAATATTTCCTGATGGTACTGGAAACAGCTCAATGCACGTTCTAATTGATCAGACAACTTAAAAACTGTATATAACGAGCATAGAATTTACAAACATGCTTCCCTAAAAACGTGACTGTTAAAACCCCAACAAAACAATTTTGCTCTGTAGTAGCTTGCCTCGATTCAAAAACCTGATCATACGCAGAACAAGCTTTCACGTTATCGAAAAAGTTAGAGACATACATACCATATGCAGGTGATGATGAAATTTGCTACATAAATATGGGAAAGTTTACATATGGAGAGCTGAAATCATCCTCGACTTTATATTGTACTATGAGTATATTGCCATATTTTTAAACACACAAATGCTATTGATTGTGAACAGAACTTAAGTGAAATGTGAATTCATGTAACGACATATTCCCTACACCTTCTCAGAAGAATACATTATTTCCTTAAAGGAGACATCGACACATCTTGAGTAAAGATTTTCAAAATTCTATTATTTACAAACGCATTATTTCGAATGATCAACTAGATTTTAATGTCAGGCCTGTTGAAATTATAAGTGAAGACACAGGATCACAATTCTCCATGCAAAAAATATGTGTTGCCTTCTTTTTGTTTACATATAAATGACTCACGTAGAAATGGCCACGTTTAAACCTGAATGAAATGTTGAAAAGATCAAAAAATGTGTGATTGTGTTCAGAATGAATTTGTGTATTTTAAAAAAAAAGCCGCTTTAAACGAAATTTTAATCTAGCATATTTAAAATGTTGAACCGAAAAATCTGGCAGTGAGCATTGTTTACAAAAACGAAAAATGGTGAGTGCTGCTATCTCATTTTTACTCAAACGGACGATATTCCATTTCTTTTATTATTTATTATTATTATTTTAATTGTTTACCATTAGGAATACCTTAAGTGCAGCATTGTAAACTTTGAACATGAAATAAAATGCAAATGTTTAACTTAGAACGTGGTCCATTCCATTTACATAAGTATCTTATGACGGATTATAAAGACGATTTGATTCTGAAATAATGATTTACACTGGTTATCATCCAAAATATCTTATATTCTTTCACTGTATATTCGCACTATATTAATATAACATGTTGTTTTATATAGCAAACGTACGTTGTTGTGCCAGTACACTTCCATGGACACCGACGTCACATCCGTTTTGGACAAGTTCCGTTCACATTGTTTAACACGTCTCCCCGTCACTACAGTACCACAAGTACTCCATAACACGCTCTCCGTAATACTGAGGGATGAGGCTACCAAATGAAATACATCAATGAAATCACGAATGACGCAAAATTAATAACTCCAAATTATATCATGTGATCAAATTATTTATAAAAATATAAGTAATATTGAAACAGAACATACGTAAGTTCACAAGTGATATCCCTGGTATCCGGGTTTACATCCCTGACAGGCTCAACAGTTCTGATGTGACAGTATCGACAGTTTTGGTAATCTGGACATGATATAGGAAACAGTCCAGGTCGTATAGTAGCCAGGTATAGGACAACCTTATTAGAAACAGGAAACACATTCGTTTCTAATTAGAACATGTAGTCGAGTCCTTACGACACAACATATATGTTTAGTCCACATCACTCACCCACCATTCCTCTTGAGCTGCTGTTAAATACTTCATTCGCTAACAAGCTGATGTTTTCAATAGATTATCTTCTTTAGTAAATAAGCACTTGGTTTCTAACACTATACTAGTATCTTAAAGTAATTAAAACATTGAACATTTGCCATGAAAAGGTTGAAAATAAAATGAACAGTACTTCAATCTAAGAAATGGACACCTGAATAATACCAGGTGGGCCCCATGTACCTGGGAGTGATAAGCATTCTCTATCATTCATTATCCCACCATTCTTGGGATTTACATTCATTGGCATGTGTTACACTAGTTTATATAGTACTTTATAGATTGAACGTAACTAGGTTATGACGTACTAGTTATACCTAGGAGAAAAATAAGATATTCTTATATACCGTATATTTCTACTTCACAGAGTTCATTAAATGCGTATTGACTGTATCCACTAGGGTAGGTAACTCCTTGTAGTCTCTCGTTGTAGTAGATGACGTATCGTCCGTGAACTGGACAGTTGACGGTAACAACGGCGGGTATGGTGGCTCTTGTGTAGACTGTGGAATTGAAACACAATTTTCCCTGTGTCATATCTGTTGTGTTTGATACGTACAAGGTGAACCCCACAAATCTCCCAGGATAATGACTTTTCGAATCTGAGATAAAAAAAAAAAAAGAAAGAACGCATTTTCGTAAACTATCAATAAAGGGCTAATCACAGCTCTTCCTAGTCATTTCGCAGTGTAGTTTTGTATCTATCAAGAATTTGCCCTAAAAATAATGATAATAATAGTCTTACTTGTAACATTTTAACATAATTCCTATTTGGATTTAAGACTCTATCACCTGCGTATTGAGGACTTTTTAAAGCTGAGGGCCAACTACTAACAAAAGTTTTTCTGCAAGGGCGTATAACGAATATCGTTTAAAAGTCATCAGTTCGTAATTCTACGGTCACTATAACGACCTTGCCAAATAAACACACATCAATAGGTTCACTGATTTAGTTCCCCTGGTTTTTCTAATTCCTTGTTCAAAGAAATGTGATAACAAGTACCAAGCAATCCAAAGATAGTTACGAGCACAACAAAAAAGTCGGTTACCGATATTCTACAGCAGACAGTTGTCAATTATTGAGGGCAATAGGAAGATACTCATATACATCAGAAATTGTTGATACTATGTAAGAGTAATAAGAGTTCCCTTCTTCATTCTAAATGGGCGTTTCTAAAATGCTGTGATCTATTAATATCTTAAAAAAACAAACATTACTTTCATAAGTAGGGTTTTTTTTTTGTTTCAAACATGGGTCTTCTATATTTAGTTACATATTCTGTGAAAGTAATATATAATATTACCAAATTAGTGAATTGAAATACTAAATATTGGCTCGGTAACTTAATGGTCCACCATCTGCTTCGATTTTTACTTGAAACTGTACTTAGTGAAGTATTTTAGTATGTCTGGATGCCGTACATTGAGAAATTCTATACTTATAATGGAGTAATGATATAATTAATCTAAGATCTTTAAAGTAGGCATAATATGTATCTTTACGAAAAAATTAAATCTTTCGGATTTATTTTTCTACGTATACTGTAATAAAGTTATTGGTTTTGTACGTAATAACAACATCTGAAATCAAAAAGATACAAATAACAAAGCACTTGTTTATAATATATATGTTTATGATATTACCAACCTATGAAATCAACAGAGTCGCCAGAGATATAGACATGCGCAGTACTGTATTATTGTTTTGCGATGTATATACATGACCTTTTTCTCTTTGTGAACAATAGGTTACGTATTTAACAACATACCATAAGTATGCATGCTGTTTTTAAGCATATATTTTTGCATTTACAGTTCAGAAATACGTCGAAAATAGGCTATTTACTACAAACATTTCAAGCGTGACTTTGAAATATACTTCCATATATGGAGATCGCGTGACAATATGACGTATACCTCTTTCCATTTATAGAATCATCATGTTGTAGACGCAATGTCTTTGGAGGCTTTTTATCGCTTGCTTTTTTACATTTTGATCGAGCAGATTTCGTGGTTTGCATTTTTACAGTTTATATATTTGATTTCCATAAAGAAATCACAGTGTAAAAAATTCAAAAGATACATATTATGCTACTTTAATGTTAGAAACATGAAAAATTGCTTTAGATACTACTTGTTATGTAAATGCAAATATAAGCAAACACATGTTCTAGACATCTGAGAGCGAAGCTAAATGTAAGACGCTTACCCCAGGCAATATTATCCGTCCTGTAATAAATGGTAATATGACGTATACTGAGGATTCTCTCTAGATCCACTCTCCATGTGGCTGTCTGTTGACCACTAGCCGACAAGATGCACTGACCTATCCAGCCGCGAAGGTCGGATTTCAGTCCATCTATAGCTCTACTTGCATCGTATTGAGCGTTGCCTGGGTCGTATGGATAGTGTTGCCATGCTGTTTTCTTGAGAGCAATGTTTTCTGTGGAACAAGAAAGCAGGTATTCTATTAAAATATAAACTGCAGCAATTCTAATGATCACGTTTGTAAATTACATAAAACTAACTTGGTTTAACATTTTAAG
>CAJDSM010033121.1:0-12000 GCA_903981925.1 Ostrea lurida
GACAGACGACGGACAAAAGGAGATCAGACCTTCGGTTCAGGTGAGCTAATTATAGGACATCTCGAGAAATGATATTACCCAACGTGATTGACTTTTGACCCCTTACGGAGTTATTGGACTTTGCATAAGAATCTTTGTTAATACTACTCTTCTAAATCCGTAAATACAATGTGCATCAAACCTTTTCTATTCTATAGAGGTAATTTAGAAGAATTTATATGTACATTGAACAAAAGGTTTCAATGGCCCTTTAAGACAGTTATTGCCCCTTATTTTTAACGATTCAAGCTTTATTCGTTTCTCGGGATTCGCTTACGACGATTGGGATTGGAATCCTGAAAGAGAAGAAGTTGTTCCCGTAGCAACGACACCAGTTTCCCCACCTAAAATCCTTATCCATCCTCAACCATCATCGACAGAATGCCCCGATTGCGTTCTTGCAGAGAGCAACAGACAATCTTGGTGGCCTGATGGACCTAAAACGGCATCCCGTAAGAACAGTCATTGTCGGAAAACATTATATAAAACATTTTGGACAATGCTTTGCCATCGAGGAGCCTGGAATGACGATCGCTACCTCGACAGAAAAAATGGACACGAGCACGTCGGCAGGTAGTCTACCGGCATGTACCAATATCTGACCGGGAAAACCAAGAAAATCCTTGGACAGAGGACATGTTTCAGTACCGTGAGGATATATGGCAACATTTTATCTAAGCTTTGACTAGTGACACTATTGAAAACTTGTTTCAATGCTATTGGGTAGATACATAATCTAATTATGATAACACAATGTAATATATATATATATATATATATATATATATATATATATATATATATATATATATATAATAGTAATATATATATATATATATAATATATAAAGAGGTTCTACACTGAGGAGGCCTCCACGTGGCTAGAACTGGTACGGGATTTACGAAATTACAAAAAGAAGTTTTAAAAAAAAAAATACCATGCAAATTCGTTATCTCCCGATGGCTAACGTCCTCAAAATCATCGAAAATAAAATCAATGTAATCATCAGTAATAATTTCAGATAAATTCATGACTTGACGAATTGATTTTATTGAATCTTGTTCTCAAACGATGACACCGTGTACAACCGTTACTTTGGGAGAGTCGCTAAAAAGAACGGGGGAGTCGCTTTCAACGCCAGGGAGAGTCGGAAATCCTCGCTTCGATTTGGTCAGAAGGTAGGTAACGGTTTTTTCTTGCATTTATAACCATTACTTTTACAAAAGATATAGCTCACGGAACAATACGATAACCAAGGTACATCTACATCACCAGGTTGGCTGGATTAACCTTCTAGTATGGCCAAACACTTCGACACAATTTGCAGAATGTAACATTTTCGCTGACCTTGAATGTTTTGTCAAGGTCAAAGGTCATTCATATTAAAAAAACATTTTGAAGATTCTGACACTGAGATTTTGAGGGTAAACGCTCGGAAATTTTCGTGTTCTTTACACTATACTGCATTCTCACCCATATAATTTTCTAAATTCTTTTTTTTTTTTATCCTTTTCTTCAAAAACCATATTCAGTGGAAAGCCCTCTAATTGTTTGCGAACAATTAGGATCAATACCCGGGGATCAATAGTATTACTTACTTTTCTTCCATCTGACGACTTCGACTGCAACCGCACGAGTGATGTTTCCGCCGATTGAAGCCGTATTTATACTACCCGGGCGACTTAGACTCGTCCAACCCAGGGGTAGTCAGGTCAGTCTAATATCAAATAGACTTCCGTGCCCGATTTTAATTCATTAGCAACACATCCGATTCATTACACATTCTTCATAAAAAAATTCTTTTGCCAAATACTAATGTCTTTCCTAGAAATTGTTGACACAGACAAGCAAGGTTTTCAATGTGTAACGAGCGTATTCCATCGCCGATAAATTGCATGCTTTATTATTTCTTGTCATTTTGTTTTTATGCTATTGATGTCGGTCAAAAGCTCTCTGTATTTGTTACATTTGCATACCGACTTTAAATAAATCTTATTCTATTCTATTCTATTCTATCATAGTATCATTTGATAGATTCATCAAATAAGAATAATTCACCAAAGGGATTTACAAAATTGTTCTCAGTGCTTGGCTTATTTCACCGTAAATTCTATATTGTTCAAAGTGAATTTAGGAAGAACATGTATACTAGTAATTAAAACATTCTTAGAAGAAATTGTATTTTAATTCGAATCTCTTTGAGGGAAAAGTTCATACAATATGAGATTAAATTAATCATTCACCACAGGTACCTTTTTTATTTTAGAAAATTGGATTTTTATCAAGGTTTGATAACTTTGCCAAAGGTTCGAGGCATCCTGAGTCTATAGAGGTGTAATGAATCAGGTTTCTAATCAATCGTATTTTGTGATGTAATTACATCCCGTTCTCCTTATGAATTGGAATTAGACCAATCTATGTTTTGACCCCGTTCTCTCTATAAAGTAGACTCTTCCTACACTATATAAACAGCAGCAATCTGCTGAGCGAGTCAGTGCTGAACAACACTCCAGAGAGAGAATCTTAGAGGAGCTAAGACAGACCAGAAGATATTAAGTAGATTCTATTGGTATAAAATAAATAAACAATAGTGAGAAAGCTGAATAAGCCGCCTCATTATCGCGTTGTCTTCTAGGTAGGGACTAGGGTGCATTTGGTCACTTTGAGGGCTGAATAAGTCCTGTTCAAAGTATAGGTTGCGCCTGTTGGCTAGCCATCGTAACTCTGACACTTGGTAATAAGGGCTGAATAAGCCTGTACACCGTTGTCAGAGTGAGCTGATAAAACTAACTGCATGGTTAGATACCTTGGGTGAAGGCAGTAACCCGGACCAGTAGCTACACCAAATGTCCAAGGGACATTGGCAAGGAGACCAAGGGACATTGGCAAGGAGACCAGGGGACCAAGGGACATTGCAAGGGAACCAAGTGTCCAAGGGACATTGGCAAGGAGACCAAGGGACCAAGGGACATTGCAAGGGAACCAAGTGTCCAAGGGACATTGGCAAGGGGACCAAGTGTCTAGGGGTCCAAGGGACATTGGCAAAAAGGCCAAGTGTTCAGAGACTTTGCGTAAATGTGACCAAGTGTCCAGGTATAGTGGCGAAAATACTAATTGGCCAAGACACGATTATATACAGTCAGAGTAGGGAGATAGGAACTGTAGGGTTGAAGGGTAATTTGTGATTATTTGTCTTGTTTCCTTTTCCAATCGTAGTAAATACATTGATTGTGTACTTTGATAGTTTGCTAGGTAACAGGCTATCATTTTTTAGAAAGACATTTAACTTGTTAATATCCAAAATCCCGGGTGTATCCGGTAACGTGCCCACAGTAATAGACCGCTCGGCTGGACACACGTTACATATTTTTTGGTGGCAGCGGTGGGATTTTGGTATATTAGAGATAGATTGTTTTAAATTGTGGTGAAGCTTTAAAATAAAACAGGATAGAATCTGTAAATATATAGAAAACATTCGGTTGTAGTACAATGGACAATAGTCAGTATATATATACAACGAGGTCAGAGGAAGAGATAAGAGGATTAGAATTTCGTGATTCTGGAATAGAAAATGGGCGTCCGTCAATGGTCACCCCAAGAAGTAGTTTAGGAGACCATTATTCTGACACGAAACATGAGAAACGGGTCATGGGAAATGGTACTAGACCAAAAGTAAGTTTTCAGGATGAATTGGAAAACATAGAGCATGGCAGTTATACAGATAGAGACGGATTTGATAGGCGATATGTGTCGCATAGGAGGCCACGACCAAATATCTTGATCCAGGAACATGTAGTTAGAAAATTTAATAGACGAGAAGTAAAGGCTGCAACATATGATGGAAATAGTTCTTGGTTAGACTATAAGACTCATTTCCAAACAGTGAGTAAGCTAAATGAATGGACAGAAGAGGAGAGAGGACTTTTTCTTGCTGCTTCCCTTAGAGGACCGGTGTTAAAGAGCCAGACTTCCCCCATAGTGAGACTTTCCCCCGGAAGTTTGGCTCTAGAGTGAGTCTTCCCCCCAAGGGGAAGCTCACTTTAGAGCCAGACTTCCCCCAGAGCCAGCCTTCCCCCTGCGGAAGTCTGGCTCTAGAGTGAGGCTTCCCCCTGCGAAGTCTGGCTCTGGAGTGAGCCTTCCCTCCCGGTAGTCTGGCTCTAGGGTGAGCCCCCCCCCCCCCAGCGCACTTGCTCTAGAATAAACCTTACTTTCAGGGGGGATACTCGCTATAGAGCCATTACACCCTCTTGAAGTTTCACTCTAGAAGAACACCCCCGTTTTCATCCCCTCCTCGGCAAACTATGAAATAAATTTTAGTTTACTTGTAATTGGACTGGAAATTACCTACTAACCTTCTCTATCTCTCTCATGCACTCACTCACTCTATCACTCACTCAGTTGGTCAGTTAAAATGACTTATTAAAGGATAGTAACACTCATTTTGGTGATTTTTTTTCTCACCCTAAATCATCTTATTCCTGTCGAATATAGGAAGAAAAAATATATAAATGATATTTTGCAACTTAGAATAATCTGATATGTTCCTCAGAAGTTACACTAGGAACCAACTTATATAGTAATTGAATATTTGTTCAGGAGCCAAATTATATGGGACATGATTTAAAAGATCATAATCGTTTTAGATTTGCAAATAAACAGAAATGCATGAGATTGTTTTTTGGTTTGTTTTTTTGTTTTTTTTTTTTTTTTGTTTTGTTTGTTTTTACAGATATGAACTTGCATGCATCATTTGACTCATTTTGATTCTTTAAAAATTACAATACGAGGGATACTATCCCTTTAATTCCAATATGTTTTATTCACTGTTTTCTTCTCTTAAGTTTAATGAATGACTTAAATAAATCATTTATTTACCTAATTGAAGGTTTTTGTTGTTTTATTAGATATTAATATTTTTAGCTATTTTGTTTGTCTATTGGACCGCCGGTCAATAGTTTTTGAATTTTGGACCGGCGATCTTTGACCGGCAATATTGAGGGAATCTGATGCATTGCCAACTATGACGTTCGTAACGCAACGTAATGCAATAGACTTCAAATGACGTCATAGTGGTAGCAATGTAATAGAAATTTTACAATATTTACATATACTTTTCCACGTTAAAAAAATTAAGCACTAAGAAACATATACATGTAATTAGGTAATAAAACAGTTATTTAATGTCTGATCAGTCAATAGACCGATATTTCCCCCTCGGTATTGGGAACAGCTCAATGCACGTTCTATTGCCCTCGGCTGGCGCCTCGGGCAATAGAACGTGCATTGAGCTGTTCCCAGTACCTCGGGAAAAATATTCCGGTCTATTGACTGACCAGACATTAAATAACTGTATATTAATGCCCTGCTGAAAAAGGTCTTGATATCTAAACAATAATAATAATAATGATTGGTTTTATATAGCGCTTTATCTACCTACATGTAGGTACCCAGAGCGCTTTACAATTAGGGAACAACTACCTTCTCATTTGTGATTTGCGACCGTTAATGCTGATTTAACGGTTGCAAACTGAGTTTTACCGGCGACGCGTAAGCGGAGCCGGTAAAACGGATGTTTGCAACCGTTAAATCAGCATTAACGGTCGCAAATCACAAATGAGAAGGTAGTTATTCCCATTCTAATGCAATTTTGCTGTATGTTTACATTTGTTTTGCTATTTTGTTATGAAATGTTTATGCTTGACGTTATGTTTTTGCGTCACGGCATTATGACGTCACAATCGAAAGCTCCCATCTCGTTAACGCTCATTTAACCACCTCAAATCTCAGTGCATTATCCAATCAAAATACTTGTTACAAAACAATTGCATTAGAATACATTATTACCCCAGCAGACCATAACAATCAAGAACCTTCTCAGTGCAAGCTGCCGTTTATACAGCGCTAGAACACTAACATTCTGACAATACTTTACTGTCTATAGCCAGGTACCTGTTTTACACTTGGGTGGAGTGAGGAAATTCATGTAAAGTGCCTTTCCGAAGGACACAACGTCGGCCCTGCCATAGCCAGGATTCGAACTCACAACCTCTCTCGATTGAAATCTGAGGGCCTAACCATTAGGCCACCGACGCCACAACAATCTCTATAAAGTTATGGTTGTTTATCAGGCATAAATGAAGGGGGAAGTCCTGCTAGGGGGGGGGGGGGAGGCTGACTCTACAAATGGTGATAGAGTAGGTCTTCCCACAGGGAAGGCTGGCTCTAGAGTGAGACGTCCCCGGGGGTTCTCCCACTCTAGAGTGAGCCTTCCCCCAGGGGGAAGGCTCACTCTAGAGCCAGGCTTCCAGGGGGAAGTCTCATTATGGGAGAAGGCTCATTCTACAACATCGCCTTAGGCAGTACTGGGGGATTTACCTGGAGACAGTACTGATTACAATTACCTTGTGAAGGCCCTAGAAGAGCGTTTTGCTCCTCCTAATCAGACAGAATTGTATCGAGTACAATTAAGAGAAAGACCAAACGAGCATCTGAATCTATGCCCGAACTAGGCCAGTATGTAAGGCGATTAGTAAACTTGGCTTTAATATCCTAAAGCGCCGACAGTAGTGAAAGAGACGTTAGCCTTAGAACAATTTTTGGATGCTTTACCAAATTCAGACATGAGGGTAAGAATCAAGCAAGTTCGACCCAAGGATCTTAATGATGCAGTAAGACATGCAGTCGAATTTGAAGCTTATTTACGGGCAGAAGATTAACGCGATCATAAAGCATATCAGCGCCTGGTCACTGATACAGTTGCAGAAAGTTCCATCAGTAGTGAACCTAAACACTGGATGGAATCAATAGAAAAGAATATGATGGCGATGAACAAGGAAATTAAGCATATTCAGCTTAAAAACACACCTAACGACAAGGAGAAGAAACAGTTACCAAAGCAGAAACGAGACCTAAGCGAGATAGAATGTTTTGCTTGTCACCAGAAAGGTCATTATTAGCGTAACTGTCCAAGAATGACAAACCCCAGGTGTGCAGACACCAAGGTAAAGTATGAGAATACGAAGCCGGGTAGGACTTATCCCCAAGGATCAAATTGTCAAGCGACCGGTAGACTTGGATCATGCTCAAAAGAAGCTGGCATGTTAATAAATATTCAAATATATGACTCAGATGTCAAAATGTCAGTAGACACAGGTGCTACTGTCACTATGTTGTCCAAAGCTTCATTTGAGAAGATCAAAAACAAAAGGGATATGAAGACCCAGACAACCAAAATGAAAGTGTTCGTTGCGGATGGCAATCAGCTAGCGCTTGAAGGCAAGGTTGATATTGAAATAGAAATTGGAAGACGTATCCTAAACGTGGCTGCTATGGTGGCTGATATACAGGTAGATGGGATATTGGGTCTTGATGTGATCAAAAGATTGATATGATCATTGACACTAAACGGGGAAGTTTAACTTTTCAACTTCAGGGTGGTGGCACAAGAAACTTTTAGTGTATCCGCCCGAAGTGAACTAGTTGTACCAGGTAAAATCTGTGCTGAAAATTCAGACCATCTTCCGTCTCCTGGAATAATAGAACCAAAGTGGAAGGATGGGAACATGAAACGGTCATTGACAGCTCGAACACTAGTTCAGCCAGTTAAAGAAACCATTGTGCCCGTTAGGTTGTTGAATGTAGACATAGAACCCGAGGTAGTGTATAGGAATACTGAAATTGGGCAATATTCAGAGACAGGAACTGTTTCCTCTGCAATAACGGGAAATTGCAGTAATATCGACGAAAGGCCTAACATTCAAGTTTTGCAGGAGTCCATGAAGCATTTGTCTGAGGAACAAGGTAGAGAAGTAGCAGCATTTCTTGTAAAATACAAATCCTTGTTTGCCAGTGGTAACAACAATCTAGGGAAGACAGACTTGGTAAACATCAAGATTGATACTGGAATGCCAGACCATAAAACAACCAGTTCGGGGCACCTATTATTTGTCAAAGGAGATAGATAGGAACAATGACGAAATGCTGGAAAAACAATATATAGAGCCATCGGTAAGCCAATGGCATCACCAATTGTCTTTGTAGAAGAAAGACGGTACTTACCGATTTTGCGTAGACTACAGACGATAAATGCTTGCACTGTGAAGATGCATACCCGATCCCAAGGAATTGATGAATCATGTGAACAATTGTCGGGTACAGTTGTTTCTCAACCTTGGATTATGTTTCCGGATATTGCAAGTGGAACTTGATCCTACTGACAGTACAGTCAGCATTTGCCACAAAGAAAAGGTTTATTTCAGTTTCGAGATTACCATTTAGACTTTGCTGCGCATCCCCACTCTTTGAAAGATTGATGGAGACAGTATTGGCTGGTCTACAATGGGACGTACATTTGTCTGGTTTATTTAGACTATGTCATAATCATGGCAAAGACATTTGAGGAGATGATGACAAATCTGGAAAAGGTTTTTGACCGGCTTCAGTCAGCTGGTCTGCGGTTAAAGACAAAGAAGTGTCATTTGTTTAAAAAATCTGTAAAGTTCTTGGGACACTTCATTCAGAAGAAGGTATAACTACAGACCCTGAAAAGACTGAAAGTATAAGATACTGACCAGTACCCACAGATTCAAGTGAAGTTCGATCTTTCATATTTCATGTGGGTATTACAGGAAATTCATTAAGGATTTCGCCAAAATCGCCAAGTGTCTGCACAAATTAACCGAAAAAGGGAGACCATTTGTATGGAGCAAAGAATGTCCAGAGGCTTTTGACACGCTAAAACACAAATTGATATCTTCTCCGGTCCTAGGTCATCCAGATTTTTCTAAGGAGTCCATCTTAGATACGGATGCAAACAAAGATTCTATAGGAGGTGTACTTTCTCAGGAACAAGAGGGGCAGAAAGTAGTGATCGCATTTGCAAGCCGACACCATCCAAATCGGAAAGAAGTTACTGTGTCACAAGAAAAGAACTACTTGCAGTCGTTCATTTTGTCAAGGCTTTCAGAAATTTTCTAGAGGGACGAAAATTTCGAATTAGAACGGATCATAGTTCTTTGAAGTGGTTATTGAGGTTTAAACACCCAGAAGGCCAACTTGCAAGGCCCCTGGACACCTTGGTCCCCTTGACAAATGTCCCCTTGGTCTCTGTACACTGGCTAGCACTGGTCCGTGGTTACTGCCTTTCACAAGGTCTCTACAGTAGCTTCCCCACTTGACAACGGTTTCGGCTTTATTCAGCCCTTTTTACCAAGTGTCAGAGTCAATGGCTACCAAACCAAGCGCAACCTATACTTCAGGACTTATTCAGCCTCAATAGACCAAAATGCACCCTAGTCCCTACCTATTTGACAACCGCGATAGTGAGGCCTGTTTATTCGCTTCTCAACTATTGCATATTTATTTTCTCTAATAATTTACTCACATCTGCGTACCTGTCTTAGAACCTTCTCTCTCTGGAGTGTTGTACTCAGCACAATGAATCGTCTCTCAGCAAATTGCTGCTTTTATATAGTGTAGGAAGAAGCTACTTATCAGGAGAACAGGAGTCAAAACATTGATGGTCTAGAAAATTTGAATTCGTAGGAGAACAGGAGCAATTACATTAAGCAAATACGATTGATTAAACCTGATTCATTACACTACCAACTTCAAAGTCATACGTCCCTATGAACAGAAAACGAAGATCATTCATGTCAAATATTAACAAAAACTACATGTAAGTAATTCAAAAGAAGATAAACAAAATTGCAAAGACACGTTTCTATAATATGAGTAATACTACCACAAATTAATAGTCACAAAAATGTTCAATAACTTTTTCTTTCGATTTCTTCGTCCTCCCTCCAGTGGTAAATTTCACACTCTTCGTAAAGTACACGATCGTCTACCATTCTTTCCTGTGCCTGCTTTTTTTGGAACCACTTCCTCTTTCTTTTCCTTTTAGAGGGAGTGTCATGGTGCAAAGACTGCATGGTCTGGTTGCTTTTCTGTGGCTCTTCCCGATTTAATCTGCCGGCACTATCATTAGAGGAACGATCACTTAATACATGTGTTGAGCCATCTTCACTCTCCGCTATCATCTACTGATGGTATCTGTAAAAACCTCACTGAGATTCCTGGATCCTGTCTCACACGATTCCGTGTCCGACAACGAAATGTTGACTCAGTACCATCGCTTGGCGGACCGACCGGAAATCCTCTTTCAATGTCAATGTACTGTCTCGAATTAAGTGCTTTTAAAAGTTTGGTGGTTGTGAGTAACATCAAGTGCTCAAAAAAAACAGATTGCTACTGCATTTCCCAATGTTTTGTCAGTCTCCCTGCTCAAAAATCTGACTGACAAACGGCACCTTTCTTCTCCTTTGTCACTGGTCTTGTCCTTGCTATTATCTGGCAAAAAAGACAAAATTTCTATTTATTACCTGTTCCGATTTGTCTGCAAGACAAAATGTTCTACAATCCTGATACCATTTACAACACATTAGACATCCATTTGGTGGATGTCGTTCTCTTTTTTGGGATCCAAAGACTTTAATCACTTGCTCTTTCTGTCTCCACAATCGCTCAATATCTGATATTTCATCAGTGCAGTCTGTCATCATATCAGAGACTCGACATTGTTTCTCACCTAGTAAAATCCGACTCACCAGTTTCACCTCTTAGGAGTTGTGCTGTTTTACTCTGAGTCTATCACATGAAGGACTTGCACTCTCTAGCCTTTTGACCCCACAATCCACTTATAGGTAAATGTTCTAGTCAATTCACAACAGTGTAAGGTCCTGCCACTGATGTCCATTGGCGACTCTTCTCTGTTTTCTACAGGAAAGTACATAGACACTAGTACTAGGGCCGACTTTCTCAAGACTTTAGTTTTCGCTATGATATTGTCTTTTGTCTTGAGCATATCTTGTTAACATGTTTCTCGCACATTTCTTCATGGGCCTCCTCCAGGCTTTCCTGTCCCAAAACCCATTGTTTCGGGGTACTTTGATATTCCCTGGCCATACTTCATACATGAGTAAGAGAGTGAGAACCTCTCTTACGACATAAGCATTTGGTTATAACCTGTATTTATTTATGCGACTGTTTGCGATTAATATGGGAGACTCACTCCCATTGGTTTGATGTCGTTTAATACGCAGAGGGCAGTTTGCAAGGTTTGTAAAAGTTCAAACCATCTTCGTGTCTTGGGGATAAGGTTGTCCTAGTTTTCTATTATGTAAGGGCACAGTTCTTGAAATAAATGACTCTCGTACTGCTCCTGGTCCGAATGGATTAGATAGGATTCCACCATTTAGCAAACACCTCTCCTACCAATAGTTTACTCCGTTGTCCTCCATATTAGGCATGGGAACTTTCGAGTCATTTGTAAGTATCAGTACTACTAATATATACATTCCTTCTGTTCCTAGGCAAATTCTCCAGGATCTCTGATTACGTCCCTTCTCTCCTGGAACCTGTCTCAACACTGTTTTGCTCTTTTGTTTTTATTGGGATTCTTTGTCTGTCACATGGTGACATTCCACTAATACTGTAATCTTTCTCACCCTGGCCATTAATACTACTTCTGACTTTTTCTGTGTTCTTCTTTAGCCTAATGTCGACTCTTGCATCATGACCAATAATACGACATTTTCCTTTCTCCAGACCATTGCTGCATTTAGATTGTCCCATTTCTGGAGTCTTTTTCGAGATGATTATCATTTATGTTATGTCCACTGCTTAGTAGGTTTTCGAATGAAATCTACACTTTGCCGTATTCATTGTTTTGGCTTTGATTCATTTTTAACCAATGGACAAGGGACATCTGATCTTTCGAAGTTTTCTAAGGGACCCTCTGCATTCATCGATATCCCTGGATAGTAGTCACAGATTCATAATTCTCTCTTGTTCCTCGAGAGTATCCACACTTTGTTTGCATGTATTCGCTATGGCCCGCATTTGGTGTGTGTACTCTGGTCGTGCTACTCGATGTTTTAATTACTGTTAGTACTCAGCCAC
>CAJDSM010033128.1:6089-16523 GCA_903981925.1 Ostrea lurida
GAGAGAGAGAGAGAGAGAGAGAGTTTTAAAGCCATAGATAGATTTACCACTCAGTCACAGAAAACGAAGAACTCATCAAATTTACCCCTAAACTACGAAGAATGAAAAACTCATGTTTAAATAGGGACTGCAATAAATGAATCGTTTTATCTACTAATAAACATCTTGACAATAATATTGTGTGTGTGAAATGTAAGGGTTTTTTTTATTTTTGCTGAAGGGTTAGATGTCACTGAATGTAGATTGTTTGATTGTAGTATGCCCGCTGGGAAGCATAGGTTGGAATTGTAAACGAGTATGTCCTCGAGGGTACTACGGTTACCTGTGCCAGAATGTGTGCCAGTGTGAAGCTCATCATTGCGACATAGCCACAGGATGCAAGCAAGGTAAATTCTTCCACATGAAATTATAATTTTCATCATATTCTCAACAGTAAAATATTGTATTTCATCCGTCGAATAAAATCGATATTTTCACTAGTGAAAATAAAGTGTTTGTGACGTCACGTTACTATTTGTAACGTTATGTTTTGTATAGACTTACTTCTTTGAGATTTGAAATCACCATATTTTAAAACCAAAGAAAATACAAATTGACAAACTTAACACCATGTTGAACGTAACCATAATTCAAAAAACATATACAAAATCGAGTGTATGGCAACACGGACCTCCGACGAAAGTTAAGGTAGGATCAGGTGCCATGGAAGAGTAAGCATCCTCTGCTGACCAGTCACACCCGCCATGATCCCTTAAATGACAAATAAAGTAAAGGATTACCCGTAGCCAATCAGTGAAAAAATGACAGTCTAACAAAGGGTGTGAAAGCAAATCAGTCAACATAATTATGATTTAGTGATACTTTGTAATTGCAAACAAGGTTCATTATAGCGATCGTAAATTTGCAAAATGATGATTTAACGAGATTCGTTATAACCCTGCAACATTAAACTTTTTGTTAGTACTTGCCTGCTAATAAAAAGTCCTTACTGAGCATAGCATGCTCCCTGCTTATCGAATCAACTGCGTAGATATACACACATAAGCATTTGATAGCGGTATATTATTACATAGAAAGGGAAAGTTGACGATTGCAAAGTTAAACATTATCATGATATATATATAATGTAGTGTCAGTCTCATTAGAGTCAATGTTAAGTAGAATAATTATCCAAATTATGAAGCAGATATGCCAGATTCTGTTGTGTACTTATATCGAGTTCGTAGGGATATACCAAATGTAATAAATAGAAAATTTAATATTTTGCATTTGAATATGGAATGTATTTTACTTGTGAGACAGGGTTTGTAAAAATATTTTCTTATGATTTGCATTCATGAAAATATACAAAATCCTGTCTCATTCGTGACATAAACTCCATATCTAACTACAAAACATATTTGACAAAAAAACAAAATCAACAATAACAGGTACTGATCATACTTGTAGCTGTTTTTGAATACAACAAGAGCACGAAAATGTTTGTAAATGGTTCAACAGTGCAAGGAATCCGGCAGGAAGCACGAGAGACAAAAGTTACAGAGAAAAACGTACCGACGAAGCATGTTAGAGTCAACCCGAGACATACAACAGACGCTAGAGAGGGTAAAACTTTTCCGAATTCTTAACTTTTATGACATTGATCATTGTTTTCTATCTTAATTTACTAATTCGAAATATCCTTGATATTCGCTTCTATTTTCGTCCGCTTTGCCGAATTGCACTCGCTACGAATATAAATCATCTTAGATTTCGCAATATGCACGGGATGAGAATTGAAAGCATGGCCATGTAATTATGAGAACCGTAAGTATTACGTTATCATGACAATTGAATATTAAGTTGATGGTACACCGCTTCATACAATTAGATAGTTCTTTAAAGTAATCCATATTCATAATACAGGTGAAATTTTACTCAATCTGACAATGTATCGTTGTGGGAGTTTTCCAACAATTCCAAACGCAGTAAGGCAGATTATTTCAGATTCATATATAAAGTTGGGAGAAGTATTTTAAGGGACATGGACACGTTTTGAGATAAATTTTATATTTGCATTTTTAATTATTAAAATGCTTAACCAAATTATTTCCAATCGTCAACAAAATTTGAATGTCAGTTGTTAAGCTACAAGTAAGATACATAGCTCAAAATTCTTTGTTATGTAAACAAAGCTTGCGCTTTGTTTTTGTTTATGCAAACAATGGTTCACAAAAAATACCCTGTTTAAAAAATGAGATGTGAAAAACATTAGAAACAGTTTAATTGTGTTCCTAATGAACTTGTAATTTTAAAAAAATTAATGCTTTAAATGGAACCTATACAAGCATATTTAATGAAAGTAAACAAAACCATGGCACAAGGTTTATTTGCATAGCGATGAATTGTAATTGCTGTATCTCACTTGTAACTCAACAAATTATTTATTATTATTATGCACATTTACATAGGCGCCTATATAATTACAAAAAACCCTAAGGCGCTTTACATAGTAGTCCGAAGTTATTTAAAGAATAATGTAAAATACACAATCAGTGACAATGACAGCTAACTACAAGCAAACTCCATAAAAATTAAATTTGTGTCTTCTTTTGGAGATACGTATGATATAAATATAAATTCTGCTTAGGAGATATGTATGATAAATATAAAATGCTGAGTTTTCGGGGGGGGGGGGGGAGTTTGTTGTTGTTGTTTTTTTTTTTGTTTTTTTTTTTCGTTTTTTTTTTTTTTTTTTGGTAGTCAATCATATTACAATAATAAAAGTTAGTTTTAATAATTAGATAAGAGTCAATTTCAGCGCAGTCTTCAAGGTTAAAATGACGTTCAAATGTTTCCGTTTGAAATACTTCAATGAGATAGCTGTAATATAACAAGTAAAACAATGTGTTAAACATAGAATGGCGAAGTAACAAAGTTAAACGTAATAATAGTCCCAAACCTATGTACAAAGTCAAGTGTTGGGCAACACGGACCTCCGACAAAAGCGAAGGCAGGATCAGGTGCCAGGAGAGTAAACATCCTCTGATGAGCGGTCAAACCCTCCGTGAGCCCTTAGTCGAATAAAGTAAACGCACTACCAGTCATGTGTTAACTGATTTGTTTCATACCTTTGTTAGACACTGTCATATTCCTACTATATTTGACTACGGGTAATCCGTTTAATTTATTTCGACTAAGGGCTCAAGGCGGGTTTAATCGGTCAGCAGCAGGGTGCAACTCTCCATGGCATCTGATCCTGCTTTCCCTTTTTCGGAGATCCGTGTTGCCCTACACTCGATTTGTATATATTTTTTGGATTATGATTACGTTTAACATCATGTTAACTTTGTCTAATTATATCGCAACACAAAGAGCAATTTCCATATTTGGATATTTTACTTAACATTGACTCTAATGGCAGAATGACAAACATTATATGATAAGCGTGATGACTTTAACTTTGCAATCGTCAAATTTCCTTTCTTTGTAGTAATCACCCACTATCACTCTTATGGTGTGTATATTTCCCATTGATTCGATACGCAAGAACATGCTATGCGTACTCGTCCATGGCACCTGATTCTACTTCGCTTTGTCGGAGGTCCGTGTTACCCCTGCACTCGATTTTTTATGTTTTTGTTTATTAGATTACGTTTTACACGATGTTACTTCGCCATTTTGTACTCTAAAATTGACATAGGTACGTAACTTGTGACAATCATTATTATAAGGGTCACTAGCTGACGCTCAATCTCCATTAAAACCACAAGTGAGCAACTACGCATGTATTCATTTTGATTATCCTCAGGAAGAAAAACTATTTAACGTTGAGAAGATTTTGCATGTTATCGCTAATTTTTTCAGGAAATACCCATGAAGCTTTGCAATATTATTCAATAAGCAATGATTTTTAAACATTCTTTTTTTTCATCTTATTGTAATATAGTTTTTACCTATTATCGTTATATTTTACAATGTTCATGATTTTAAAATACAAAAAGCAAGGAATCCTACTTTATATATCATTCATATTTATTTTGATTTTGAATTATACAATGTATTTAGGATTAACTCTACTTGCTGTTACAATCAATATTTGGATAAGGGAACCAGCAGTTGTGTAGGTAGGTACAATTTCAGAATACTGTAACGGAAATCGGAACGCCTGTCTGTGTTGAGAACAAAACTCTATTTTCAAGTTTTACGATAATTTATTCAACAATAAAACATAATAAATAAACAATTATCACAAGTCTCAATCGAGGGACACGGGCAAAATACGGTACAATTACCGAACTAAGTCGGCACTATTTCCGACAATATAATTACTGTTAAAAATCCCCGACCAAATTTATTAAAATGGCTTTCTAATATGTACTATTTCGTATATAATAAATTTCGCTACTAGTTCAACTACTAGTACTATGACGAGAAAATACTCCCTAACTTTTGTAGTTAATAATAAAATGTAATTAACTTGTTCTCTACTACTAAATAATTACAATCCCATTATGCGCTATTTTGTGTATGATAAATCTCGCTCTAAGTTCAAACACTACAAGTACTATGACGAGAATATTCCCTAACTTAATAGTTGACTATAAAAGTGATATAATACTAGTTCTCTACTAGTAAATAATTACAATCTGAAACTGTACTTCAGTTACTTATACTGCAATTGTACGAACCTCTAACATGGTAATCTCCTACACCCACCAGGTAACGAAAACGTAAATTCTACAAGTCACACCCACTCAGGATAAACGAAAACGGAGAAGAGCCCGGAATATATTCGGTGCTTCGTTTTTATGAAACTTCCAAATCAGACGATAATTAAATACCAATCATAATTATAATTTCATCCGTTAAAAATCATTACCAATATAAATAATATACGGTACGTAAATTTTGCGACCAGATGCGCATTTCGACAAATTATGTCTCTTCAAGTGATGCTCAAACCAAAATGTTGGAAATTCGAAACATGAAATAAAACTTTATAAAATGAACAATGTAGTGCCAAAGACTGGAGCCAGATACTTCGAAGGATCGGAGCTATGTCTGAGGGAGATAATCCTTAATTTTTGATATGAATTTCTAATTTTACTATTGCAATTAATATATATCCATATTTCAGGCTAGTAACATAGTACATAGCAACTGGCTGCCATCACTACGTAATCCCTCATTCCGTAATAGAATCTCAGTCCCGTAATAATAAACGAGATACTATAAAAAGTTAATAAATAAGAAAACAATTTTAACTAATTAATATACATGTAATAAATAATTTGTTCTACTTTCGTACTCTCTATCAATGTGTAAATCAAATACTACCCGCCAAAAGTAACTACAAGAGAAAGTAAATTATTTCTACAGCGCTGTCTATAAACAATATGCTTTGAAAATAAAAAAAATCATACTCATCCTATGAAATTTTAGTAACACACCGCAGTCGCTTATGCGAAATAAACGTGGAAACAAGTCCCAATGTAGAGTTCGGACATTTCCCTGTCACATATATGTGTAACAAAAACAAATCCAACACAAATTTAAGTGGCAAGCGCAACGTACACGATGTTGACTCCTCTCTCTCTCTCTCAGTCTCAATGCGGATGTTGACTCAATCTAGCTCCGATTTCGAATTTCAAGACCCCGGTCGATTCATACGTCGCTTTGATAGGTGAGAATCAGGGGTCGTGTAAGACAAGCTCCCTAATCGCATCGACGATAACCAAAGCGGCATAGTATAGTACATCTCATAGAGAATTTAAAAGAATATGATGGGTGTGGTCAATTCGAAATGGATCACATATCGCTTCCTCGCGGTCTCCAGAGACGAAACAGTACTCAGTTCTTTATCATGAAACTGGGTTACTAAACACCAAAGCGTATACGGTTAACGAGATGAGCAAAAATGCTGCTTTCTGTATGCTTCCTGTCTCACATGAGGGATATCGGGCAAACTTGCACGTCATTCTTGCCTGTAGAACCGCTCAAACCCTGTCCTCTCTCTTCGGAGTCTAATATACTGCGAATTTTATAAATCTGCAACAAATTTAAAGCGAATCAAATCACTGGGCGAAGAAATTTAACAACATTGGAGAAGAATTACAATGGATTAACCAGGTCATGTGCATTGTAAAAGCTAAATGGAAAGTTCGCCATATATCCTCCGTATTGGCGAGGTGGACCATGTGTGACGCTCACAAATGCCAACAAATAAGAAAGGCGTACTATCGGCAAACCTCGGCCGATTGCGGTATACTACAAATGTAATCGGCCGAGGTGATCCAAGAGATTTCGGAGTTGCGCAGTAGTTCTAAAATCGTCAGTCCCATACACCCTTAATAAGAAGTAAAGACAAAAATAACGAAAAGTGATCAATCTCAATCATATGATACATAAGGAAAGGACAGTTAATGTGTTCTGAAAATGACAAGTGATGGGCGCCTTACATGTCTACTTCTTGGAAATTTAAAAACAAGACCGAATTTGGTGTTTGTTGTACCAAGCTCCTTATGCCTTTCTTAAAACGCTTAGCGATAACACGCAAATAACTTCCTCAATGGTGAATATTTTTTATTCCTATATAAGATTCAAAATGGATGCACGTGTTCTTGTTGAGATGGTGTATTTAATGATGATCAGTCGCCAAGTAGTAAGCCTTAATAATGCTGATTGTCGCAAGTACGTACCAAATTTATTTTAGCATGCTTTAATATGTCGTTTGTCCATGCACATGTGCAATATATTTTATCCGCAAGTATCTTTTAACTGTGTGATATTTCCATCAAATCTTGATATATCTTGACATAAAATACATTACGCAAAGAGCGTTACTTTGTCTACCATTCATTTTGAATTTGGATTATGCAATATTTTTAGGATTAACTCCACTTGCTGTTACAATGAATATTTCGATAAAGGATCTAGCAGCTGTCTAGGTATGTACAGTTTTAGAATGCATTTATATCCCATGGGTTTTTTTTCTTGTTGATTTTCAAAGGCATAGATATACTTACCAATAAGCCACAGAATAAGACAAAGTCATCGAATTTATCTCTAAACAACGGGAAAAGGAACTTTTATGCTTAAAAAGTGACCGGAATACATAAACCTTTTTATCAACAGATTGGCAGTTGTATGGATGTGTGAAATTTAAGGATTTTTATTATGTTTAGATATGCGAAATCTAAGAATAGTTATCTAAATTTCGGAATAATGTTGAAATATCAGGAGTTTCAAAGATGATGATTGTTGTAAAGTTCGATGTCACTGGATGTAGGTTGTTCGATTGTAGTATGCCCGCTGGGCAGCATGGGTTGGACTTGTAAACGAGTATGTCCTGGAGGGTACTACGGTTACCTGTGCCAGAATGTGTGTCAGTGTGAAGCTCATCATTGTAACTCATGCAAGCAATGTAAATTCTTTTACACGAAATTACAATTTATATTCTTAACTTTTCTTATTTTACAAAAACAAAATCAACAATGATATGTGTTTCTCGTGCTTGTAGCTTTTCGTGAATATAACCATAACACAACAGTGTATCTTAATGGTTCAACAGTGCAAGGAACCCTGCACGAAACAAGAGAGACAAAAGCCACAGAGAAAAATGTGCAGACGAAGCAAGCTAGAGTAAACCCAACACATACGAAACACGCTTGAGAGGGTAAGCCATTTTCGATTTCATAACGTTTTATGACATTGAGCATTGTTTTTTATCTTCAGTTACTCATATCATTGACACTCGCTTCTACTTTCGTGCGCTTTGCACCCAGAAAACACTCGTTTTGGATATTAATCATCTAAGATTTAGTAGTGTGTGTGGGGTGAGAATTGAAAGTGTTGCCATATAGTTATAATAACCGTAAGTATCACGATATCATGGCCACTGAATAAATTGATGTTACATCCGAAATGTTGGAAATCCGAAATATGAAAGTAAAACTTCATAAAAGTCATCAATGTAGTGCCAAAGACTGTAGCTAAATACTTCGAAGGATCAGAGCTATGCCTGAGGGAGATAATCCTTAATTTTGATACGATAAGCTGATTGAAAAGATTACAAGCTAGTACAATTTCTAAAAGAAACTATAATGGCGAGTTCCTAGTCCAGCTGTAGAAATACTAACATTTTTTACCTCTTGTAGATCTAGAATAGATAAAATTATTGAGTTTTAGAATTTAAAAATATCATAGATTAATTTAATACTTTTGAATTAAAATAAGAAATTAATTCTACTTTGTTTATCAGTAATAATCCTTCTTATATAATTGTTATAATTAAACTTCAATTAAAACTTTAAAACATGGCTCTTTTTTATATATAGGATATATAGGAACCGGTCGCGGTGGCTCAGTGGTAGAGCTCTCGCCTCGTGACCTGGAGGTCATACGTTCGAGCCCTGTTCTCGCATCCAGATCCAGGTGTAGTGATTGCTCCTACGCCAAGAGCTGGGCATTTAGAAGTGGGAATCACGGGTCTTTCGAATATGACCATAAAAACGGAGGTCCAGTGCTGTGCACAGATGGTGTAGCACGAAAAAGAACCCTCACTGCTAAAAGATATAAGTACTAAGCATAGGTCTAAAATTTGCAGCCCTGCACCGGCAATGGTCTCAGTATGCGTGAAATATTCTCAACGAGACAAAAGAAAAACCAAACAAATAATTAATCAATAATTGTATATAGGATGCACTACAATAATATTAATAATTACATTGTGACCTTGAAATGGCCGTCAATGTTCATTGCCATTTAGAACAAAGAAAACAGTTGTGTATATATCGACAGGCAAGAGATAGTGGTAATTTCTTTCGATTAATACATATTCTTAAAGTAGTAAGTTGCAGTTTGGGATTTTGACAGGGAAGGTATGATTTATTTCCTGGTATAGATATGGTTTGACAGTCAATGTAGCTATCACCGACAACTGGATTTCCAACTTCGAGTGAATGTTGTACCGGTCAAGGTCAGTTTTTAGATTTATTATATTGATATCAAGCCCAAACTGTAAATAATTAGATTGCATCTTTTAAATGTGATATGGAGATAAACAACTGAAAGTCTAGCAATAGAAACAGCTCTAAGTCACTTGTATGGTGATACAATAGTAACAAGAAGGATCACACTGATTTGTCTACGGACTGTTCCATTTACCTGATCAAGACTATGGGCTCACGGCGGATGTGACCGGTCAACAGGAGATGCGTACTCCTCCTAGGCACCTGATCCCACTTCTGGTGTGTTCAGGGGTCCGTGTTTGCCCAACTCTTGTTTTGCATTGTGTTTTGGACCAATAAGATTGATCACTGTTAGTTATCTGTGTCTTTTTAGAGTGATTAAAATATTCTAAAATGAGTGAAATGGATAGAACTGTATATATCTTAAGGGAAAAGGATATTCTAAAGAAAAGTTTCAAGAGTTCCTTTCCATGGTAGCGAACATCAAACATGCCCATGCTGAAGACCACTGGTCCTAATTGGATATTTCAAAATTTCAGAGATTATTCAATGGTGCATAAACGCCTTTTATGCTTTAAAACATTCGTTCCTGAGATCGGCATAAATTTGGAAAATAAGGGGGGGGGTAGACGCATCAATGTTTCTTCTAATAGGGTAAAACTCATTCCTGGTTGTTAATAAACTGATTCTCCGTTTGTCTAAATCAAAAGTACTTTGGTACATGGTACCTTGTGTCCAACCACGCCCCTCGGATGAGTCTCCTGGAACAACTCCTGGGTGGTTCTCCACTGACAGGGCGGGGTTTCCGCTTGGTCCCTCCTCTCATCACGCCATCCATGCGCCGGGCTCACATTAAAATCGCTTGAACTGAAAGAGACAGAGATGTGTTTGACTGGACAACACCCAACCCCCGAACACGGAGGGCATATGTACTAATCGTCAACCATAGCCCTCCACATGTCCCGTGATGTAACCAATCGCACTGGTAACACTGAACCATGAGTCTACCATCATCGAGTTTACGACAGATGCAGTAATCATCTGAATCAGATAAGGAAACAAGGTTGGGCGACTTAGCACTTGAGTCTGGAGAATGCACCTAAACCTTACGGGGCTTTCCTTGCCGGTGATCCGAGACCACCCCTTTCACCCGGGGACCGGCTAGGGTTACGGGACCCAGAAGGTGGGGCAGAAGAAGCCCCCACACTTTCAGTAGCACGCTTACCACCCACCTCCCGTGTAGGTCTGGGTCGATCAGGTTCTCCCGGATGCCCTAAACTTCTCTTGATAGCGGGACAACCATAAGGGGATATCGCGGTCTCAACATCCCCTACAAACGGTCATGGTTAACCACCATAACAGATGACTTAGTCTTAACCCGATATAAGTGTTGAATGTCTTCAAGATGATGCCAGGACCTTTCCAGGAGTGGGATAACGTCCTACACAAGCCCTTCACTTTATAAGACATAAAATAGGTCTCC
>CAJDSM010033143.1:2340-14048 GCA_903981925.1 Ostrea lurida
CGCGTGCGGAGGTTTAAAAGTATTGAGCAATGTATGTTGTGAAGAACTTGTATGGATAGCTAGTATCAAAACCCAGAGTAGTTCGAGTATGAGAAAGAGGTCAACGTTCTGGGTGCTTGATTATCATATGTGCTATCAATGGCTTCGTTCATATTGTTAGTGCTATGGATAATATATTATACATAGAAAGCCACAATATATTGACCCATCACAATCAATGCACAAGACTTCACGCATCGCTTATTCTACTTAGCAGCGGGCCAGAGCCGGAGAGGTAGATCTATTTCGTAATGCAGGTTACTGAGCGGTTGCCTGTAGGAGTAACTGGACGTACCACTCGCGATGGCATTATAAAGGTTCCGAGAAGAAGTGTGGAGAGTAGTCGTCAGCTAACTAAGTTCTGTGCGTCGGCACGGTCATTGGGTGTCGACAT
Organism: Ostrea lurida; assembly: GCA_903981925.1. NCBI lineage: Eukaryota > Metazoa > Mollusca > Bivalvia > Ostreida > Ostreidae > Ostrea > Ostrea lurida. The sequence continues at coordinate 2,774 of CAJDSM010033143.1, forward strand.
CTACGAAAGCGTTGCGTGGGGGACAAGGTGGGGGCCAATATAGACATGCAGACGTATGTAGCTATTGCGCCCTCTACTGCAAACATACGAAAAAGAGCATTTAGCCTGGCGATCGTAGGTTGGACCCACGTCACGTTAGGTGATATAGCCGATAGTTTAAGACACTGGTCCTATAATCTGACTTTGCTGGTTGAATGTGCAGCCGGATGAGAGACAAAGGCTTCCGATCCATCCTAACAACATCCGCACTCAATAACTGGACTGTTTAATATAAAAAAGGCACAGAAACTGGTCTCAGTGTCGTACCATTAAAAGGTAGGGGCTTCGGGCTCTAGCAGTTAGACGAAGTTCCATGACCGGTCGGAGCAGAAAAAAACAGTGGCCTAGTGTGAGTGCGGTTCTTCTTCCGGGAGCCGTCGTTGAGCTACATAATTTGTTGGCACTGTTCGGATGGATTTTTTGGAATAACAGTAGGTAGAACATGAGATCGCACCTTGTATCGCAGAGCCATCAGCTCACAGGAATAAGGGCACAGGTCTGCTTATTTTCCTGGCCGCGCCTGAATTTTGAGATGCGGGGAGATGCTTGGTATATTTACGCTCTTTATTACATACCCTCAGGTGGTCAAGGCTAAAATGCCTGTTTTGCATCCCGCGAGACAGTAGAGATAAAATATTATTTGCATGTGCATCAATTGGACAGGACGCGTATTGAAAGGGTGCGGTTGTGGCGAATGCAATCCGTAATTTTTTTGTGGAAATAGACATACATCTATAATGCTAGCTCAAAGGCAGCAAAATGGAATGATTGTCTGAAATTTGCACCCGAGGAATGGATACTGGATGGGGAGAATTAACAAGAGGAAGTAGCGGTGCTGAGGCGGTGAAAGCAGCTTGTCACACACAAAAATGCGTAAGGCCTCAAACCTGTAGTTGGCCGGATCCTCTTGGCTCGTGGGGCAAAAGGAAGCCCGGCGTTTAAGGCGGCCTGACGAAGTGGGCGCTGTGGGGACACTGCAGAGAGCACACACCGGCATACATGCGCAAGCGAGATGGTTTTGTTCGAGCCCGTAATATTCTGAAAGTAGAAAAACATGATAACGAACATGAGGCCCAGGTTTCGATAACTCTCGCTTCGGTTATGAATTGGTTTGTTTGTATTTGCACATTCAAACGTATATTTAACAGTGTTGTACAGCAAGATATCACATTTAGTGGGATGCGTTGAAAGTTCTATTGCAAGGTTCCGTAAGGTATGTTTTGGTTGAATTCGAGCAGGTCACTGAAGGGAGAGAGGAGAGTATTTATCACTACCCAGGTGGATATTGGGTCAAGTGGATTATGATAGTACGTCGTTGACTCGACGATGTGAGAAAGTTGCCCAACGATTCAAAGAATCACGTGTTCATACGAGTTCACAATGAGAGCCATGAATGAATTATTTTGAATCCCGCCATTGTGAGAAACATACAAAATATAAGCGGCCAGTGGCTGAACCCCTGGCTTTATATATCTTGAGTTACGACATATTATTTCAGTGGCATTTACTGTAGATATTATCTCTGCGAACTGAGCAAAACATACTTGAGATCCTGCGAAGATGAAACGGATGAAGATTTCTGGACTATACTTTATATGTGGTTTAATTATGACTGTAACGTTAAGTACAATCAGACATGGGGACAGGTTCCGAGGGTTGCAAAATAAACGAGCACTCCGCCAAAATGCCGCCGTAAGTGTGTTAATATCTGTGGGCGCGCGACCAGAATTGGTGAAATCCTCTCGCTCCCCTGGCGAAGTAAACTTACCTTTAAAATCCCGGCCCGTCGGTTTACACAGTAATTAGACACATATTTTATTTCCAGAACATATTTTAATATAGCGACCAATAATGGTGGCGTATGTTACCATTGGGTATGATACACGACTGGAGCATATTTTGAATCGTTTTCTGCTCGTTAAGGAGAGTCTCGGTGTGAAGAAATTTTGAGTGTTGACCGTGTGAAAATATATTAAACGAAAGCAGTCGGGTGTAATGAAATTGGGCTAGCACAATGGCCAAAATCTAAAAAAAGAAAAAAAAAAAGACACAGAAAAAAAAAAAAAAAAAAAAAAATCAGTTATAGTGAAAAGATTATATGAAAATGCCACCAAAATCGTTTTAGTCTGGAGGTAGTTTTATTGAGTTATGATTTAAGGCTAAATGAAGGTTTTGGAATAATATAATTTTCTTTTTGCCAAAACCAAAACTAACGTATTGTCGCAGCAAAATAAGCTGACCAGAACGATAAAAGGTGTGCCAGTAACCCTATTTTAACACGTAGGATTTTTAAACCGTGGGCCACTTGTCTCATTCACATTGGTAGGCGCGAGCCATTTTCGAACCACACTGTCTACCTCAAGGTAATTGTTTAGGTGGGGCAGAGGAGTCAATCTTGTGCAGGTTAGATGAAATAAGACCTGGTACAGAGATGCCACACGAGGATGAGGGTTGTGTATAGCCGTCTCAAAAATAACATGAGATCTAATTCCTCAGGCGCGATGGTCGGATCGTTGTCATAAAAGTGCAAAAAGTGTTGAAAGTAAAACTACTTATTAATTAGGTAAAGCACGGTTTAAAATATGTAAAATTAGAATGATGTTTATTGGGATTGGGAGGTCCATGCATGTGCCGATCCATCGACGTCTATAACGCACGGTTAATGTGATACTGGACATCTGAATTGTATATAATCGGATATCCGTCCTAATCACTGGTCCTGACGGGACGAAGGCTGGTTATCGAGGATTATCAGATGCAATTTCTTGCCTCATCTGAGTCCAGTCCCAATCCATTAATAATCAGCGAAAGGGGACTCTTTATCGGCGGTAATGTTCTCTTCCGGATAGGCTAATTACAGGGCATCAACCCATCTTGCAAGTAATGTTAACACACTTTCATCTAACCTAAATTTTGAACACGAATCTCGATCCCATGTATCACAACTTCAAATTATCCGCTATCGTACCTAATCCTAATCAGACCACCACATTAATGGGATTTAGGTTGACTGGCGGTGCAATTTTGATTTGGTATATTACCGCGAGGCTAGCGGGGACAAAGAGATGGTTGTTACGGAAGCCATTAAAGTCGTTTTAATCTATTCAATGGAGGTTACACACACTCAGGTACTTTCTCTACTCTAAATGTCAAAGTGGACTGAATCTCGAAATTGTGATCACTTAATACTACAAAAGCAACCTTGGATCTCAATAAATTCATAACCTGATGTAATTATGGTCAAGTTATCTTTATCGAGCTGATCTGGTAATTTGCAGGACACACACAATCAAAATGTAGTGCCACGAAAACCCATAAAGTGATAGGTTTCATCATGGATTCACAGACGATATGTTCGCATGACTTCGAGTGATCGATCTTTCGTATAAACAAAAAGTATCCAAATTTGTATGTTTATTCAAACTACACACGAGTTCACCATAAATATTAGTTCAATCTTCAACGTTTCGCAGACTGAATAATATGTATTTACAAAGGTCCCATAATTTTTCTATCACACGCATTTCGTTAATCATGCTGTGTACTACGCGGTCAAATGTATAACTAGTCTTCGAAAAAAAGAGTTATCTTCAAAGTCCACTCGCTGCGGTGGTTCGAGAAATCGGAACAAGATATAGCCGACACCGGGATGCTAGCTAGCTGAAGACATAAAAATTGCGTTGTGCCTGTTTCGAGATTTAGAATTGGCTCATATATCTGAATCGATGACAGCTCTCTACTATTACCGACTGGTTAAAAAGCAGGGAAATCTGTACTTATCGTCTCCCATAAGGACAGTAGTCGCTACTACATAGACCATGTCCATGACGTCACCAGAACAAAATGGCGTCGTTTTCAGCGGGTCGTCGTTCGCGTTAATTTGTTGGCTTCCGATTGGAGTTTATTGGGAAACAAGGTAAGAAAGATTAGCCACATTCGGTGAATCAATAATCAACACATCTAGAGATACTATCGTATTCTGCGCTGATTTTTAGAATGCCGGTCGGTGTATTTGACGGTTTACACTGATGTCCCAAGTGAAAGGTGAGATCCTGTGTGGCGTCAGCAGATAAAAATAAGCTATCTCTTTGCATAAGTGGGGCATAGGGACCGCTTTAATGAGATTCGGGTGTTTGATCTGATATTGAAGTTATGCTGAGGACATTGAGGAGGGGTTCGGCTTCCACCCATGTATTCATAGTTTGTGAGACTTCTGGCATGTGGTTGTTCTGGTACCACCTAACTGCCCACATATAATTCCAAACCTATAATAGGAGAGACGCTTGTGACAAGCCTCAAAATAATGGGCTTTGGCATTTGTTCTGTTTCTAGTTTATAACCAGGAACAAAATTGGTCAACATTATGAATATTTCTGGTACTTTAAGGTGGCCCACTACATCTGGGAAAAAGTTCATTCTCTAAAAAACAGCACGAATATGATTTAATTATGAAAAGATACTGATGATTAGTAATAAATAATTATACATGTGAAAATGGGTGGAAAATATGAAATTATGATATGCAAAAAAACATGTTTTTCAAATTTCTCCGCAGTAAATATGAACAAAAGTCCGGGCGGATTCGAAGGCGTGTCGGGACCTGCCAGATTACCAAACCGATGCTTTTAGCGCGAGAGCTATGAACCTTATAAAACACTCCCAAAACGTCGTAACAAGTTTGGCTTCACAAACTATTGCGAAAGATCGCCATCGTTGGTGACCGTTGTGTTATAAAAAGAGGTAACAAGCTATAGTGTAGTGGGGCTACCTTAAATCTATGTTTTACGGTTAATATAGCCTGATACAGTGGTGATAATAATGTTTAAAAGATGACACCTGGGGAACAATAATAAAATCTTTCGGTTTGGGATTTAGATGCCGTGATTGAAGGTCAGCAAATCAATCATAGCAGAAAATTAATTCATCTAAGGTTGTGTTTGGAGAAGGGTTGTGAGTAAAGCTCGGTTATTGTTGATTTTTTAGTTATCATTTGATATATAAAGGGATAAAAATTATGATTATATTTGCAACTTGATGGACTATGTTGTTTCAATCGTTATGCGGCACATATGGAAGCGACTTATTTTTGTGCCAGCCGAATACCAGAAAATTAATGAAGGCATTTAAGAGTCATAATCATTTCGTTAGATTTGGAAATGATAGCAGATACATTACATAGAAATTGGTCTATTTTGAAAACAGAAAATGACTTGCTATGAGGTCCATTTCTACTCAATTTGATTTTAATTTAAAAAGATATTGACATTTTTTTTTGGCACGTGCTAGCTGCTTATCACCGAATAAACGCATACAAAAGGAAGCATTTCTAGAGATTTGTTATAATGAGGACAACAGCACACCAATGTAAATGGATGAGATATTTATAAAAAGAAACTACATTGATATCAAAACTTAGCGTTAGCACACATTTTTATTACATATCAATACAAACCGTCATCTTCCATCAGGGAGCATGAACCGCCTTCCTCGTTTGTTCCGAAAACTAGAATTATGTACAATCTAATATGAGGACTTTACAAGGGTAGATCACAAAGTTGTGAGGCATTGTCACTGGCAGAAGTTCAATATGTTTCTCCCACAATAATTTTGTTCAGCCTATTTGCATAGTAACCATTTGCTATATTGCATCACCGCATCTTATTATTGTGTCGCCTGCCTGGACGGTGTAGGCAGAGGCGACAATCATAGGGGATGCACCCTGTGTGAGTCGGTCGGGTCACTAGAAATTTTCTTGTCACTTTTTCTTCACACGAGGAAAACTTCACATAGACACCAGCTTCCCTGAATATATAGGCAGGCACGCGAGCATCAGTAAATGGAGCAACTGGTATCGTATAATGCCATATTGTTTCTGAAAAACTGATGGCATTGTCCAGCCGTTTTGAGTAATTTGACGAACTTAGATTTTATTCTTTATATAAAGCGAAGTTTGTCAACAAAAAGTAATGGACTGGAGAGGCTGATGAATGTCTTTTTAAAATCTCCTTGCTATTTCGAGATAGATATCTCGTCTTTTCCCAGTCTAATTTATGTCAATTGTTTGAAATCGCCTACATTGTCATTCTGGGTAAACTTTGGGAACAGAAATGAATTCGTGAAGCAAAAAGACCATTTTTAATTATATACTTTTTCAGCCATGATAACTAATAAGAAGTTTTTTTGCAAAAAGAAAATTAGAAGTAGGGCAGGCGGACACATGTCTTACGTAGCTAAGTTTATTATTGTGAACGACCTGGGAAAGGTGAGTATGGCAAATAACGGACCCCCTGACAAGCACCAGAGCAGAGTGCGGGTATGTAGGGAGGAGTAATCAATCAGCATGAAACCTGTCTAAAATTGTGGTCTGAAAGATAATAATGGTTTAATAGCGTTATTTCAAAAAATCTTGCTGGTAAAAGATATGACATAGTCAATTGTATGAAACACGCTGGCAGACCCAGCACTAGATGACAACGTGACACAATTGGACTACAATTCGTTATAAAGTGCACATCATTGGAATATTTTACAAAAATATGTCTGAGCTTTAAAGAGACTAGGCGTGAAAGTCTCGCTGTTTTATCCACTGCTATATTGTCTATAGTCTGAACTTGACTAAAAGACAGAACGTTTTGCTATCGCATCAAAGTTTTAGAGACACACGCAAATGCAGAATTTTATCAAAAAAAGCTTCTACTTTGAGGAAAAAAAAGATGTCTCTTCTGTAGCGGCCTTTTAATTATGGCACACATCGCTCACGCTGAGTGACGCTATGGCCCTGGCTCAGCAAGTGGTGATTTTTAAAAAGAATTTTTTTGAGTTTGCCTTAAAACGGGCCGAGTGGTTATGGAGAAAAACATTTGTTGCAAAACACTTTGATCCCCTATTGTGGGCCGTGCCACCCTAATGGCTCAACGGGAGGCATGATCTGCTACTCGTAGTATTCAGGAAGTAAAATATTCGTTTCTCTTAAAGTCCAATGGTTCTTGAAAGATGATTTTTTAAAAAAGATTTTCCCATATAATTTTGATTCCCTATTGTGGCTCCACCATAATCCTCAGAGGTTATGATGTGAAACAATTTGAATCTCCCACTATTAGTGGGAAGATTCAAAAATAAATATTGCAGGCTTTTTTCTGGTCCAATGGTTCTTCAGAAGAGGGATTTTTAAAAAGATGTTCCCTATATATTCACATGTAAAACTTTGATTTTTCCCCTAAGTGGCCCCATTGTAGCGCCCAGGGTTATTGATTTGTAAAATCAAACTTGAAAAATCTTCACTCTATCAGGAGCTTTCATATAAATGTTCAGATTTTTCTGGGGCCCAGTGTTCTTTAGAGAGATTTTTAAATTAAATGAATCCACCCTATGTTTTGCATTTGAAAGGGGGGTTCCGGTCATTCATTTGAACAACTGAATCCCTGCAACCCAAGGATGGTTTTGTAAGCCATAAGTATTAGGGGTTGAAATTGGCCCAGTGGTTCTGGAGAAGATGAAAAGCTGAAGGAAAGTTTACGAACAAAGGGAACGACAGGAGACAACAATTTTTTATTGATCAAGAAATATAGTCTCAGGTTAAGCTAGAAAAAAGACACCACAGAGTACTTCCATAGTCTGCTTCGTACTTGGATATTTTATTGAACATGTGACAATTAAGACAAAAACTAATAACTCAACTTTATTGACACACACCTGAATTAGAAGCTCCGCTATAACAGAAATAAAAGTTATGATCAACTGCGTGAGAATAATCTTAAATGTGTTTGTGTCAGGAAGTCTGGATGCACTTTTCCTGGTATATACATGTATGCATTGTATATCCATGGGGCAATTGTATATGTGGGCAACTAGTCGCAAGAATTCTAGAATGTATAGAAGAAGATGGGGACGATTTCAAGGGTCAAGAAAGATAATATGTAGGACATCAAACTTGTACATTTTATATAATAGAGAAATGGAGAGTAGTTTGGGTGATGAAAAAAAAAGAGAAAGAAATAATGTATAATTATTCTTGACAAGAAATATTTCACGTAAACATCAACATGTCACTTGATTAACGGTAGATTAATGGGGATTAGTTTTTTTGTTTTACGTCACCACCTGAGAAATATTTCACTTCATATGGAGACGTCACCAATGCCGGTGAAGGGCTGGCACAAAATTTAGGGCCTATGCTCCGACATCTTAGGGCCCTTTGAAGCAGGGAGGGAATCTTTTTTCGTCAACACCTGCCTGTTGATCACGGGGCCTCGTTTTGCGGTCTCATCCGAATGACCGCCCATTCAGTCGCCCTACTTACGACAGCGCAAGGGGATGCCTGGAGAGGACCTATTCTAAGCCCAGAATGTAAATACAAAATATTTACAGAGATAACTTTGAAGCAAGCAAATATTTTAAATGATTCTAAATTGATTTCGGAAAGCGACCAAAGCAGTACTCTTGTTCATATACTTTATTCATGCCCTTCAACATTGAAATCCTATAAATCTGCCCACATGCTTTAAGGCAAATTGGGGCAATGGAAGAAGCTAAATTGATTCCTAAAATGTTGTAAAGCCAGCATCTTGATGAGTATGCAAACTGAAGCAAAATATAAATTATTAGAGTTTTGGAATGCCAGGAAAAAAAAAAAAAGAAAAAAAAAAAAAAAAATGTTGAGCATCAATAACTGGCATCCAGTGTTAGAGTTGAAAAACTCCCGGATCTGTGTCACATGTCGAGTGGTCGAATAATCAATTAATGCTGGTACTGTGGTAATCTGATTTTGCAGGTGAGATTTTACACGAAGCACCAAATCAAAAATACATAGTCAAAAAGTTAAATGATTTCCAAGCCGCAGCATAAATTGGTTATCTACTGTATTCATATATATTATATTAATATCTGGAATCCACATGAACTTCTTCTATATTTCACAGACTGCCATTTGGGGACATCGGTCGAATACCCGCACGGGTTTTTCTCTCCGTTATACTCCTGGCATTTCAACGTGAAATCTCGGTTTGAGATTCCAGCTCGGGCTAGATTATTTGACTGGACTGCCGTCCCGACGTGAAATCTCGGAAGAAGGTCTTCATAATCCTGTGTCTGGGAATAAGCACTCGGGCGTGTCGGCCGGGCTGTATGCAAGGTAATGGGTGCACTTAGGTGACACTTGCACTCGCTTCAAAGCCAATGAAATGCAGCTTATTTGGAAAGCGAGTGACATTTGCACAGAAGGTGAGCATTTATATTCAAGGCTTAACTTACCTGGAAAACCCCCCCCGGACGATTTAGGCTTCTCCCATTCAACACTTCCTATATAATTTATGTAGCAACATAATGTACTCGCTTCAAATAAGTGATTTCATTGTTGANCAACGGAACAGTACATTATGAAGCACAGGTTCTTACAGAACTTTGTGCCGTGGATGAAATCTCATGAATATACTATAAAATAAATGGAATCAATGCGTTTCATTATTATTCATTATTCAACCCACGGGTTTTCTCTCCGTTATACTGCGTTGAATGTAATCTCGGTTGAGATTCAGCTCGGCTAGATATTTGGACTGACGCCTCCACTGAATCTCGGAGCAGTCCTTCATAATCCTTGTCTGGGAATAAGCACTCGGCTTCGGCCGGCTGTATCAAGTAATGTGCACTTAGGTGACACTGCCACTCGCTTCAAATAAGTGATTTCATTATTAAACTAACTCTCTATCACTATTAATGTTGCATTGCTTACCTTCTAGGTTTGTAAATCCCAAAATAAATCCAAACACAAAATTTTCCGTTCAAAAAATGGCATCACGTTGCATTTCTTCGCCTCTTTTGTACTGAAGAGTTCCTATAGTCTGTCCATATAGTTCTGTGTGTTAAGGTTTGTTGTGTTTTGTTACCTTACTGTTATATTAGTATTTCTACACACATACGGGTAAATATTCTAATTCAAATAAAAGACATATGGGAACTCTTCAATTTGGCGAGGTAAATATTGTGCAGCAATGCGTCAGAATTTGAACGGAAAATAGTGATCGTTTAGTTTGGGATTTTCATATCTAGACTGTAAGTAATGCAACATAATAGTGATAGAGAGCTAGTTTAACAATGAAATCACTTATTTGAAGCGAGTGGCAGTGTCACCTAAGTGCACATTACTTGATACAGCAGCCGAAACCGAGTGACTTATTCCCAGACAAGGATTATGAAGGACTGCTCCGAGATTCAGTGGAGGCGTCAGTCCAATATCTAGCCGAGCTGAATCGCAACCGATATTACGTTGAATTGCAGTGTAACGAGAGAAAACCGCTGGGTTTCGACCATTGTCCCCAAATGGCAGTCTGTGAATATAGAAGAAGTTCATTATGGGAATCCAGATATAATATAATAAATGAATAGATAACCCAAATTTATGCTGCGGCTTGAAATATTTAAATTTTTTGATTATATATGTATTTTTGATTTGATCTTTAACCTGCAAATCAGATTACACAGACCAGCAACTGATATCGCCATCGACATGTGACACAGATCCGGGGTATGTTTTTCAACTCTAACACTGATGCATGTATTTGATGTCTACATTTTTTTTTTTTTTTTTTTTTTTTTTGACATTCAAAATCTAATAATTATATTTGCTTCGTTTGCATATCATCAAGATGGTGCTTTAACATTTTAGGAATCAATTTAGCTTCTCCATTGCAATTTGCCTTAAGCATGGGCAGATATAGGATTTCAATGTTGAAGGGTATGAATAAAGTATAGTGGACAAGAGTATGTTGGTCGTTTCCGAAATAACTTAGAATATTTAAAATTTTGATTTGCTTCAAAGTTATCTTGTAATATTTTGTTATTACATACTACCGTTATCAAGTGACATGATGTTTACGTGAAATATTTTCTTGTCAAATAATTATACATTATTTCTTTCTTTTTTTTTTTCATACCAAACTACTCTCCATTTTCTCTATATATAAAATGTACAAGTTGATGTTCATATTATTTTGTGACCTTGAAATCGTCCCTCTATCTTCTATACATCTAGAATTCTTGCGACTAGTTGCCCAACATATACAATTGCAGTGATATACAATGCATACATGTATATACCAGAAAAGTGATCAACTTCTGACACAAAACATTAAGATTATTCTACGCATGTATCATACTTTATTTCTGTATGGGAGCTTTAATTCAGTCGTGTCATAAAGTTGAGTTCTTAGTTTTGTCGTTAATGTCCATGTTCAATAAAATA
>CAJDSM010033144.1:0-14013 GCA_903981925.1 Ostrea lurida
TAAAATATTAGTGTTCGCTTGAAAATCTGTTCTTAACTGCCGTTACCCTTTTCTGATGGTTATCCCGAATTTAATTAGCGAGTTGCATGCCCTTTGTTTATGTGAATTCCGTTTGGAGTACCATGAAAAAGGGCTCCTGATCTCCGTGACGTAGAAGGTCACACAAACGATTGCAATAGGCACTTCCGCCTAGAAAGGAAAGTTGACGATTGCAAAGTTAAAGTCATCACGTTTATCATATAATGTGGTTGTCAGTCTGCCAATGGAGTCAATGTTAAGTAAAACATCCAAATTATACGATATGGTATGATACGATATTATACGATATGGTTTGATACGATATTGTATGATACGATATTATACGATATCTTATGATACGATATGGTATGATACGATACCTTATGATAGTCTTTGTTTACATAACACAAGTTTGGGGTTAGAATATTGCTTATATATCCGCGCAGTCAGATAGTTCAAAATTTGGTTTTCAACGTTAAATGTTTATATTTCTTATTTTAAGTAATTAAAGTGAAAAAAATATCTGAAAATCGTGAATCAGTCCTTTTAAGAACGATGTTTGTTCCCTCAGTGTGGAGATGATAGAACCCTGTTTATGTTAAAGCCGCATTTATGAAAGACAGCTCTGGGGACTTTAAAAATGTTGTGACATTGAATAAGAGAACCGATTAGAAACACACACCCTTTTTAAATTGCATATGAAATTTGAGAGAGAGAGAGAGAGAGAGAGAGAGAGAGAGAGAGAGAGAGAGAGAGAGAGAGAGAGTTTTATATTGCGATAAAGAATACGAAAATTCAATTTGAGGGTTGCGGACAAAGCGTCCTTTCAAGACATGGAACAACCGCTGAATCTCGCTCTAGTATCGTGTGCTCAAGTGATCTAAAAATAGTTCAGTACCCCCAAAACCACAATATTACATGCATTTAACGAACAGACTCTGCATAAACAAAATAGTATAGAGAATAGTATAGCTTCATGTAAAAATAGAATAGGATAAACATTGTTGATAAATAATAATTTAACAAATTGAATTTCAATCAATGTCAAGTTCATATAGAACAATTGTACCAAGAATAGCTATTTTGCTCGCTCTCATCAAATAACCGTCGATATGATTAATCGTGATGACTGGTAAAACAGAAATAAGTTAATTTTGCCATCCCTCTGACCTGCACCTGAAGGCCAAGTAAATTAAGCTAACAAAAGAGAACAAAATATGTAAATAATATTATGTATATGTAAAAATCCGGTGAATTGAAGTGTCCATCACTAATTATGTAACAAGTGTACATAGGCTATTTTGTTCCACGAATATGAACTTAAAATATGATCACTGGACTGTTCATTGTATTACAAATTCATTTATTCTCAACATTTGATAGTCAGTTTCATTTTCGAGTTTTAATTCATGGAAATCCTTAAAATATAATGAGGTGGAGGCAAATATAGACATTGAAGAAAACATATCTAAATATGGTCATGTTCACAGTGTGTGATTGGGTGGTTCTTAGAAACTCGGGTTCTTTTCCGTATAAATAAGGCGCCGCTTCCTTTAACTCTAAACTCGCTCGATGAACATCGTCCTTCTTTCCTAAATCCACGTAAGTTGTATTAAATTTCAAAGTACTTTATTATTTCTGAAATGAAAAAAATACGACGATTATTGTAGATTGGGTGTTTTTTATCATAGATTGCGAAGATATAGATACAGGCATCTTTTGCACAGAAGTTTTTAACCTGCAAGCAATATCTTCTTGAATATTTCAAAGCTCTCTTTTTACATTTTGACTAGTCCACCCTTGTTTTGACTGATTTTTCAATAAGAAATAATTGTTATGCTTAATCTAAGAAAATGTGCGGTTTGTCATTCTGAATGGTGTTGAGCTATTTTTTTTTCAAAGTACGCAGAAATGATCTGATTATGAATACCCTTGTAACCTTGCATTCTACGGACGTTAAACAAAACCTTTGTAACCTTGCTTCTACGGACGTTAACAAAACCAATCCAGTGCCTAAAGAATAAAGACGATATATCATACTAGTATATGTGCATAATGGTATTAGTTATGTTTTCTGTTGCCTTTGAATGTAGTTTGGAAGCTTAACGTCAAATATCATTTTGTTTCTTTTCAGGATCCTCGTTGATAAAATCAGAAACGGAATGGCAGCTTCAAAACCTAGTTAGTATCAATGTGTGCTTATTTAAAGAATATTTTTTGGTTACATTGAGCATATTCTGAAATGTAGTTAAAAGAATTGTATGAATATCAAGAATATATTTAATTCATGCAAAAACCCCTTTTATTTCTTTCTTAAAAAGAGACTGAAAGGCCTGGGCTGTCACTGCATGACGAAACAAAATAAAATAGTAATAATAGCATTTTTAATGGCATTAATGTAATTGCTACGATCATTAGTAATATTGTACTGATATAAGTACATACGCGTCAATCATATAGGCCATTTGAAGATCAACGAAACAGTAGACTAGATATTTATAGGAGTATGAATTTTTGCATAAACACGGTATATGGCTTTAATTTCCTCTTGTAACACTATGGTGCAATGAAGGTATAAGAGAGCAAAGGTTGATAGTACACATGATAAACGGATAAATTTACACTACAAATCCCATTTGTTTATGCAAAATTTGTTAGAGTCCGCTTTCTTAGAGGTTGGGTCAGATTACCATAAACTCTAATTCGGCCAGTTATTGGTTAATACACTGCGCGGATCTAGAGGGGGGGGGGGGGCTCCGCCACCCCCCTGGAATTTGGCAAAGCTTAATATCGCCGATAATTACTTGGAATGACAAAGAATAGTTATTTTTCATATTGTGCACTGGCCACAGTTATACGTCAAACAGAATCAATCCACGAACATTAACAACCAAATAACCTGTGTGGTGTGTGTGATATAGTGTGTGTGTAATGGGTTTTTTCTTACTTAAGTTTGGACCCCCCTCCCTGGAAAAAAAAAATCTGGATCCGCGCTTGTAATATTAATCATTTTAAACATTCTGAATTGACATTTCACTCCAGTCCTCAGATTAGAATTTTCCATTTTCATGGAAAGCAATTACCTGGAAGCCTGGAAATAAAAGTGGAATTCTAAATGTTGCAAAATAAGCGCTGCAGCTATCCTTAGCGCTCAGGATTGGGTTGCTCAAAACCTTACTTAAATTTGACCACTGGTTTAATTCATTATCAACTGGGTACCTAATCACTGGTCAAATCTCTGTTGCTCAAAGTGAATTTTGCCCTAGGGTTAACTAACCGCTGGTTAAGTACATATAACCAGTGGTTAGTATCCCATAATTCAACATTTGACGTATGTATATGTAAATAATAACGTCACCAACCATCTGTTGCGAATGTGAATGAAGCGGAGTGAAAACTTTTCACGATATGAGACACTATTTTCAGTTCAAGTTCATTTTGAAGTCAACCGAAACCGTATACTTTGGGGGGGGGGGGGGGGAATGATAATTTGTGAAAGAGAATTACAGAGCGCCATGTTCGAAAGCAATTAGAAACAAAATCGTTGTATATAGACTCTAATAGGTCCATCCCATTTGTCACTTAACCACGCCTCAAAAAAACTTTCCACCAGGATTCACCGACACCCCTAATTTTATGGGGATTTCAGGAGTTGAGGTTGACAGTCTCCATACTAAAAGTAGGTCTACATAATTGCATTGTATTACGTTTGATACTTTGTTACTTCGCCATTTTATATTGTCTTACAGATACAGATAAGCTTTACGCATACGCAATGTACATTGCACAAATTTTTTTCTATCTCCAAAATTGAAGATTTCCAATGATAATAATAAGAGTTACAGACAATGCAAACATAATTCAATCTCTTCGGATTTATTTGATGATGATGATGAAAATAACTGATAAGTGATTTTATGGTACATGTATATGTGTATGTATACGTGCAGGTGCATTGCATTTACTTTCTCCAAAGAGGGGTAACTCAGACTTCAAGTATGAATAATTGTGCAAATTACATTCTTCATCAACTGTTTTATCTTTTCCAAAACACAGGAAATATGGTCTGATTTTTTTCTGAACGAATATCTAAGGGTACTATAATTTTATATTAAGAATAGTTCTATAAAATATATACATGTACAGATAACGAACTATGACCTTAAAGTCGGCAAGTCATATATACCAAATTAATTTAAGCCCCAGAGAGCTTTTCAGATTGACATAAACGTATATACACTTTATATATCTTATTTAATTCAAGTAATCTGAAAATGCATTTTTTCCATTCCCAAACACTGAAAATTGAGAAATTTGATTCAGAGACAGAGGCAATTCGTCTGCGCTCGTCTGCAAACTGATGCCCAACACAGAGTTCTAATTCACTCTTATAATTCAGTGAAGTCACACATAAAGTAGGCATAATTGAAAGGATTTACAAATGTACATAATAATTGGAATATTGGAGTCCAAGCATATTACATTCCATTTCATTTTACAACAGCTTAGGTGGCAGTTTTGGTTTTTTTCTTGTTTTTGGGGGTTTTTTTTGGGTGGGGGGTATTTTTAAAATTATCATTATTTATCTATTGTATAGTTTTTTTATTTGTATAAAGTTTTTAGGACTTTTGTATTTCGTTGTTTTATTGTGTTTGATTTTCTAGGGGGAGGGGGGGGGGTCGTTTGTTGGTTGTTGATTTTGGTTGTCTTTTGGCAGGGGGGGGTATAATTTGAGGAGGGGTCACAGACAATACATGTTTATGACTCCTTAGAATGGAGAAAGGTTAGGCAATATTACATGGCTATTGTTTAATTTCAGTTAGATCATGGCTTGAAACTCACAATCCAACATTGAATATTTACCACCTAAGTGATCATCTAGTTGAAGAATGGTTTAATATGTATGTTTCAAAAGCGTATACTCCAGTAAAATAAAATCTGAATGTCAATAAAAAAAACTAAAAATTATAGATTTACATACAGAATAGATTAAATAAATAACTAAATATCTATGCACAAAAGAAATGTATGTGGAATTATTTTTTTATGGACCTCGATAGCAGGGCGGCTTAGCCCATATAGTCAAAGAATTGTGGCATTCTGTAATACAAGCACCAAAATTTGACGCAAATGTACATTGATATGTTACAAACATTTTCAGATATTGGGCCACTTGAATTTCTCCCTATCTATTCGCCATATTGAATTTCAAAATGGCCGCCACTTGAAATCTACATTTGCTGATATTTCTGGATATAATGTAGCTATTGACTTGATTCTGGTATCTAAATGTATGTTTTGGGGGACAAGGATCCAGTGATATCAATTGCAACTTAATGTCATTAACCCACAGATTGTTATATAATTGTATCTGGGAATTATCAGGCAAATATTGGTACTCAACACAATACTTTCAATAAAATTCTTAGATCTGTAAAATGCCTAGGTGTAACGCTGACATGCTACATAGTCTAGTATCTGAGGCTACATGTAGTGTGAATGCTGACATTCTACAATGGCACCGATGCTGAAAAATACATAAACATGTGTCATGTTAACAATTTCAGCATTGCCACACGTGTATTTAGTTCGTCAGGTGTTGGACCCCTTCACATACCGAGGGTTATGCACTTAAGGCATCCTTTTTGCACGTGTAGTGACTCACACACCCACTCTTGCACTTGCAAGAAACCAGCTCAATGCAGCTGTAAGCCTCAGGTAGCCTGGGTCCAGGTAACTAAGATGTGTACTGTCCTTCACTAGTATAGTCCTGACCAACCCCATTTGGTTGGTGGAGGAAGCTCTGGCTGGCAGCAGTATATAAATACTTTTTATTGCAGTTTTTATCTAATAATTGATAAAGGAAACTAGGCCTAGATCTATAATGAACGACTTAGTAGATGAACCGAGTTCATGAGTTCCAGTAAAAAAAATATACGACAGTATTAAAAGCGCTCCCCTTTTAGCAAATTTGATTTTTCTTGGTTAATTATTTTACTTTTATAGTCATTTTAGCTTGCAAACGGGATGTATTATTGTTGTTTTTAATCGTTTTGTTTTTGAAAAAACATCGACGTTAGATGTAACGTCACAAATGCACTGTTTACGTAGCTTGACGTTTATCTTTCCCACGCGTGGGTACGTTGTGACGTCGTATTATCGACGTGAACAGTGGCATTGTGACGTCGAATTAGCTGCAATATTTTGTTTGCTTTAGCGCATAGGTTTTTAGGTAATAAATATTTCTATTTTTAACTTACCGTACTTAAGAATTATCCCTACTTAGGAATTCTAAAGAATTTAAGTGTTTCAAACCTTAATATGTCTCTTTTTTTTTACCCCATATATAGTTTAATATTAATCAAGTTAATTACGAAAGAAAAAAGATGTCAAACAAAACAGAAGTATTAGGTTAACATCAGTGCAATCATTTGGATCTCTTCCCTGTAATTTTTTTAATGTTATGTTTTATTTCAATATTCATGTTAATTTGTTCTGAAACCCTTAATAGAGTCCTAATTGGAAATAAATTTTATTCTATTCTATTCAGAAAAAAATCGCACATTTGAATATTTTTTTACAGAACAGAATTTAATAAAATAAAAATGATTTTTTTAAATGATAATACATGTAGTTTATAAAAACTGCTTATTTGTGTATATGCATGAATTTGATGTGCATATATTATGTATTAGAAATGATCAATGTAGAAAACACGTTAAAGTAGAGGAATCGCCGCCATAGGAGTTATTTGCTGGTTCGATCATACAAAAGGATACGGACCCTCTCGATGATGTGATACATCGTCTTGTATGTCGCGCGGTACAAATGACAGCAGCAGCAGCGCCTCGGTGAGTTTCTGGCAGTATTGTTCTTGCACCCAATGTACGTGCGTGCGAAGAGTTCAAATCGTTCTTGAAGAAGGCGAGCTGTTTTCTTTCCTTTCCTCTGGCTTCTTGCAATGGAAGTGCTGAACACCTCAGCTTATCACCAGGAATGGGGTTGTGCACTGCCTATGTTCTGTTCAATAGGGACACTTTCTGGTTAAAGTCTCGAGCTGGCTCTGGTCAAACTTCTTGGCATTCATTCACGGTCTCCACAGCAGCAGGACATTCAAATCTCCTTCTGTCCTCCTTGATTGGTGTGCCCATCTCCTCTATAACACCAACGAGGAGACGAAACATCATTCACAAATGAGGCCTGCACATTTAGTGTCTGATTATTGATGACGTGTACCTGTTATTGCCCGTCTCCAGTGTTGGTTCACATCTGGAATTCTTCGATCACCCTTGGCAACTCTGGCCCGCAACCATCTTAGTGACGTAGGATCAGTCAGTGACGCCAAACTGCTACCACCGTCTCTTATGGATGCAACCATTGTTCTGCTCATGTGCTTGGTCACGGATTGAAAGAGAACACCCTCTGTGTTTTTCTGAATGGTAAAGTGGCGCGCCTCCCTAAATTCCTGAATACATCTGGTGTTTGTTGTCTAGTTCAGCATGTCCTTCAAGTGTACTGTATCCCACCATAACTCTGGAAGATCATGGCATCCCTGCGTTTCTCCCAGACAGTATTGCTTGTAGTCACGGTGTTGAATACATGTACAGTGCTGCTGCATTCACTTGATGTGCTATTCTTGTGCGCAAGACATGGATACTCGCAGGGAATGATTTCGCAGTCACAATCTCGGCCATGCAACCTAACCACTCCTTGCAGCCAGTCTCTAGTGTCTTAGCGCCACCATATTAATGCGGAGCCATCAAACATCACCACTACTTGGTCATCACCATAGCTCTCTGGCCACTTCCACTGTATCGTTTGGCCAAATCAAAGGTGACTGATCAAAAGCAACCACTGGTGCTCTGTCCAGGATTCAATGTTCCACAGCATCCTCACGGCGTCATCCATTGAATATACTGGATCATGGCCACTGTATGGGCACTCTCCTGAGAGTGGAAAGAGTGACTGGGAACAGATGACTGAGAATTTTTGGCTTTCGACTGGAATGAAATGCAGCCCAATAATATTTGTCATTGTCTACAAAACCATAATTCTGTCATCGAGGGACTTGCTTTGCATTCTCTAGCCATCAGTATTCTTTCATCAGTATGCTGTCTGAGATATCCTATGGTCAATGACACCACTCTAGACACTGG
The DNA here is from genome assembly GCA_903981925.1 of Ostrea lurida. Lineage (NCBI taxonomy): Eukaryota > Metazoa > Mollusca > Bivalvia > Ostreida > Ostreidae > Ostrea > Ostrea lurida. Next base: position 8,175 of record CAJDSM010033144.1, read on the forward strand.
GAAGTTACCCTTTGATGCTGCTAGTTGACAGGGGGTACATCAGTATAGTAGTGCGGCAAGGGAGATACTTTCTTGGACCTGGACCGTGCATGCCACAATATGCGACACTTGGAAGAATTTACTTTATTCTTGATCATGCTGTTATTACTTATCAGTTTTCTCTCGAGACACCTTAACCGCACTGTGCACCACTACCACTATAATCACCACTACCACAAGTCCACAACCACGAGAATCAAGTCAATAGCTACATTTAGATCACATACATTAGGTCATATACTTTATACAGGCATAGACCCATTACATTTGAAATAATGTAAAATGTGCATCGCAAAGCAGCCATATAATGTAAAGCACACATTTTGAAATACAATATGGCGGCCAAACTTCACAATACCAAGTTGCAAATGGTACCATAGATCCCTTGTCCCAAAAAAAACAAACATTTAGATACCAAGAATCATGTCAATAGCTGCATTATATCTTTCAGATAATAGCAAATATATATTTCAAGTGGCGGCCATTTTGAAATCCAATAATGGCGGCCACATAGAGAGAATTTCAAGTGGCCAATATCTGAAAACGTTCGCAACATATTAATGTACATTTGTGCCAAATTTGGTGCTTGTATCATCAAAATGCACAATAGGGTTGCTATGCTGCTCCGCACAAGTATTTTAATTTTATAGACGTTTATTCCAAAATGTGTATTATTTAAATTTATATTAATATATATATATATATATATGATATATATATATATATTATATATATTATATATATATATTATACTATAATATATATATATATATTATATATATATATATATATATATATATATAAAATTAAAATAATACACATTTTGGAATAAACGATAATTTTTTTTTAATTGCAGAATGTTCGTTATCGTTAATCTAATATGATACCAATTTAATGCGGCAGTTGAGAATTCGACAATTATGTCCATGTCGAAATGTAGGAAATCCGAAAGATGTAAATAAAAAAAATTAGAGCTGAAAGACTGGAGCCAAATACGTGGAAGGTCAGAGCTATGCCAGAGGGAGATAATCCTTGATTATAGAACATAAATTTCTGATTCTACCAGTGCATTTGAATTAAAATGTAAAATCCGTACTTTTAAGTTGGTAACAAAGTAATACATGTAGGGCTGAGCGGTAGAGATTCTCGGGACTAACAGTCCACCCAAGCAGAGGCCATCACCGATAAAACAATCAAATGATGCTGAATGGGACGTAAACAGCTGATTGGAAGTCTACGGTATGGGGGGGGGGGGGCCGCAACTTCAAGATGTGAATGTAAAAAGACTCGAGGGGATGTCAAGGTGGAGCAGGGTGACTCGATGAGGACGTGGTATGAAAATGTTCGCCGTAGGATGGGTGCGGGGACGGTAGAGGGATGGGGGCTCGTGATGTTGGGGCTGCGTGCCCATGGTGGGGGCACTCATTTATATTAGGTGGTAGGGGTTTCTGACAAACGGGATTTATTTTTGCAGATTTTTTGGTCTACAGTGGTTTACACTTTAAGCAGTGTCCGAAGATAGGTTTGCAAAGAAGTCTTATAAATGAGGTTTGGTTACATACTATTCAATCACTATATGTGTTGCAAGGAAACAGCCTTTTAAATCCCTCCTAAATTGTAATTATCACTGGTTTGTTGTTGTAATTATACATAAAACATATATTCATGAAAGAAGTTCTATGAGGAGTGTATACTTTTAAATATCGATCTAACAATGGGGTTACAAATTTGACATAAAATTTAGTCACGATGTTGGTAGGAGGTTCGGGACCCACAATCGACCACCCCCTATTTTCAGAGTTACCCCCCCCCCTCCGAGTTACGGAGGTTACCTTTCATCCTTTTACATACTCAAAAGCGGCTTACACCTGTTTGATTTCGCATGATGCCTTATTCATAAATTCCTGTTCGGGCCAGGGATTCACTAACAGCTCGATCCCATGCATTTTTATAAACCGGACATAATTGCTTGAAGCTTAAGGAAGTAAGCTCTTGAGTCACAATCGATCAGGATGCTATAACTATGTAAATGTATTTACTCGTTCAGTACTAATCCCATTGATTTAAAAAGATCACTAATCTATGATTGAACCCTATTCAGTTGATAAATGTTGTGTCAATGTCAAATTTACTTCAAAATCTGCATGATTTTAAAGTTTCTATTTCATCCAATAAACTTCTATTTTTATACCCCATAAGCTATATTTCAGTTTAAAAGTTATGGTATTGGTAGCTGATATCTGGAAATAGTTAAAATAATGTAATTGATGCATTTTCCCAAACAGAGGATGCTTACTCCTCCATGGCACCTGATCCTACCTTCGCTTTGTCGGAGGTCCGTGTTGCCCAACACTCGATTTTGTATATGTTTTTTGGATTATGATTACGTTTAACACGATGTTACCTTCACCTATTTGTATTTGTTCTTAAAAGCGTCGAAGTGAATTTACTTCAAAATCTGTGTGAAAATTCAATGTTTGTGGCCAATAATTTAAAAAAGTCGACCGTAACCCCCCTTTTTACTTCCATTTTATATTTTAAGACAAGAATAACGTGAAATTTTAAAAACTGACATTAGTCCCAATTTGTCTTTTTAAAATTTGCAATTCGATAACACGAGTTTTTCTGTATATCAAGTGCAAAAAATCTATTTCCATTACAAGTATTAAACTTTATTTTATATCTGTATTGTAAGAAGACATGGATATGTGTCTATTCTATGTAAAGATTGATTTGTGTTGGTTATGATTTGTTTACAGCAACAGACAAGTGCAGTTTAAAAGAATACATCTTCAGTAAACCTTAAGTGCAAAAACGTCATGTTTGAAACAGTGTAGCTCAATAACAAGCATGTCAACCCCAGTTTTTTTTTCTTTTTAATTTCCCAACTCTCCTTCAATGTAGAGAAAAAAAATACACTTCCTAAAAATTGACATTAGTCCAAACCTCAGGTGCAATCCTCTTTAAACTGTTAAAACCCCCAGAAAGATTTAATAATTCCGGTTAACGTCTCCACAAGAAAGTTTCGATAATTTATAAAATTAACTCTATTCTCTCAGTAGCGATCTTGCAGTATCGCTTTCGATGAATAGGTATGCAACTAAATATTTTTTTTTTAGAAATTTCAAGGGGAAGCAGGGGGGGGGGGGGGGGGGGGGTGTGCGCCCCCACGCCCCCTTAAATCCTCCAGTGTACGTGATATGTGATGTACCTGACTTGATCTATAGAAAATAGTCACCTTTTAGGTACTTTGTTACATTAAATTCATGATTAAAATGTCTATCAAACCACTGTTTCTTGTGTTAGTTGTTAATATTTCCCTCAAAGAGCAAGTGAACAGCCATGTTTCACAACTGATTAAATGCCTTAAACCACCTCTGTAGACTGGTTTACTTTGGTCGATATTTAAAAATTAGGTAGGCAATTTGACCGCCGGTTAACTTTTGATCAACAAAATTTAACCAGTGGCTAAATGCTAACCAGTGTATTAGAAATTTAACCAATGGTTAACTTTAACCAGTTTTTTTAGGATCCCAGTCCAGAGGTTGCTCATTACACATTTTTATGTAATGATTCATTAAAACGTTTCATGTGAAGTGTGATTTCGTCATGAAAAGTCTGTACAAACTCACAGTTTGATCATAATTTTTTGTATGTTTTATTCATAGCTTAAAGTAGCTTTTTACCGCTGCATCTATGCCATAGAATCGACACATTCGAGATTTAGAGTGTTGGGCGAATTTTCGTTGAACACCTATTCTCACATAATCCGTCGAACTTCTCAAAATGCTTGTCGTCAGCGTTTTGCGACAAAACGAAGTAAAACCTGGTATAAAATCTGTTATAATTTACAAGTTATTAAAATTAAATTCATTTTGCTGGGGAAATTGGCTCCTAAATACTTTTAAATACGGAATACATCGCACAAAAACGCCATTTTCTCGTGTCGCCTGTGCAGGACCATTTTTTATTATCATTGCAGAATTCTGTAGTGTATAATTATTGTATAATACATATTAACATTTCATTACTATATACATAGACAATCAATATTACTAAGTTTCATACTTTCACTACTTTATTACAAAAAATTCTGTACAGATTCATCTTGTCGCCAAAATTGTGTAATTTACGTTATCATTCCCGAAATCACACGTCTAACATGTTAAATATGAATTCTCAACAATGAAAAATATTTCAAAATATTTTATTATGTATGTATAAAAAGTATGAGGATCAAAAGACAAAATCACAAAACTTAATTTTTTTTTAGAAGACACAAATTTTTCACACTAGGCACGTGGTTCGATTTAAGGATGTAATTTACGTTATCGGAATTGCTTGTGATTCGTGGGAAATAAGATAGCAAAATGGAATTAAATCTAACCATCGAACAGTTGCTTAGAAGGCACGAAGGAAAAAATCCCGAGAAAGGCAAAAAATAAACAATTTATTGGCATTTAAACTGAGAAATTGTATTTTACGTTATGTAACTTACGTTATGGGTATACTACAATTTGAAATGTCTATTATTATTTCGTATTATTGCACCGCGACCGATATTGGTTTTGTCTCTCTAGCATTCAAAAAATCCTTCCTCGTCGAGCTCTACACATTATACTGATTACTTACGGTAATGTTTACATTCTAATAATTGCCAAGCTTTTACACCGCTAATGTTTTGATATTGTATGTAATCAACATTAGATACGTGAATATCACTAGAGCTCGTGGGTCCCTCTTAAGAGTAGAAGGAAGGATTGAAAAGTTATATGGTCAACGAACGTATAATGACAAGTAGTGTTTGAGAAATAAATAGTTTAATCATAAAACGTAGTAATAATTGTATAGTGGAAAATAATTGGATTCGAAATTGGAGAACATATAATTCTGAGATCATATTGAGACATCTGAGTTATGTAAGCCACTCTCAGATGAGAGATATTTAAGTATATCAGTATATGTCGAATAGACGTACCGCACTCCAATTAGAGCCCTTCTTTGATTAAAGGGCGTCTATATATAATATTTAGAAGGCTGCTCTGGTGATCACGTGAACGAGGCTCTCTTATGTGGGCACAGTGTTAGTACGTCTAGAACAGAAGATTAATTCTATTTATCTGATAGCCAGCACACTATTTCATCCTGCTAGTATATGCGATATAAAAAACGACATATACCAAATATTTTTTGAGCACTTAGTCGATTAATTATAGATAGAGGGGAGAAGCCATATCTCGCTCATTTACTTGCGCCGTCAGGTTCGCCATTCAGTGGGTGAGGATAAAATATAGATATATGTCTCAAATAACTAAATTACCAGCTTGTAAAAAAATCAGCAGAATTTTATCAAATGTTGACAAACTTTTCGTGATAGTTGTGAGATAATTCTTCTGAGCTCAGCTCTGTGTGTTTTTATACAAAAGAATGGAAACTAATATAGTCTATGATTCATTTATGAGAGATAAGTTGCTTCAGAACAGTATTCGATGACCATATCATTATCAACTGTGTAAGTTTGTTGAATAAGACAAATTGTATAATACTATTCAAAAGTAATACACGTAAAATTTACATTACTAATAACCGCTAAAACTCTTTGAGGCGCGGTAGGGTGAGGAAAGTCTCAATACACAAGTGTATAATTCTAACGGTAAATGTTTAGGATTACTTAAACAGTTGCATTTTGAAATATTGGGAACACTTTCTGTAGATGAGAGGGAAATCATAAAGATATGGATAGATTCCTAATAAAGTACGTTTAAATAATAGTGATTGAAAAAATTAAATAGACGAAGAA
>CAJDSM010033147.1:343-12178 GCA_903981925.1 Ostrea lurida
ACCCGTGTCATTGACCTCTGTTTGCAGCAAGATCATGAAAAATATAGCCCATAGCTATATCATTTGCCACTTGGACAGCCATGGACTCTTCACTGCACAGCGCTTCTCCACTATGTGCGAACCATACCATTGAATATGCCTCCAGCGTGTGAGCCTAGCCATTGAAGGAGAACATCAATAAAATCAAGACCGTTATAATGTAGGGCGGCATGATTCGCCATTGGAGATTACCAACGCACAAGTAGTGTTAACATCTATGCTACAGCAACTCAGTGACAGTCACTCCAGCTCCGTCGGGAAAGGGCCCAAGTCATTATGCTATACAGGATAGTGTATCAGATAGTGGACATCCCGGGTGAGCTACCTACAAAACCCCCCCAAGGGGGGCCCAAAATTCAAAACTGCGGGCCAGAGGCCACTCCCTGCGATTTCTTGTTCCACACAGCAGGAAGACAGCGGACAAGACCTCTTTCATCCGGCTCTGGAACAAGTTACCAGGAGGAGCAGTGGACGCTAAGACCCTGGACAGCTTTAAGAACCTGGAGTTGTCCGGTGCCGCCCAGCTGTATACGACTTTGTGTTTTTTAAAAAACGTTTTATCTATTTTAACGTGCACTGTACATAGATGTTCACCACCCTCACACAGAGTGCGATAATACTTAAGTGGTGATGCACTTAACCGTGAGAAGAAGAAAGAACTAGAAATAAAAGACAGAATCTGCCTTATCTGCTTTGTACTTGGACATTTTATTGAACATATACATAAACAGCAAACTAACAACTCGATTTTATCACAAACAGGGCGATTTCAGCTTCTCCATCGTCAACTTTACAATATTCTATCATTTCTTGGACCGACCGGTCGCGGTGGCTCAGTGGTAGAGATCTCGCCTCGTGATCGGGAGGTCGTGCGTTCGAGTCCTGTGCTCGGCACCCGGCCGCGACAAACCTAAGACGTGAAAATAAGTAGTGATTGCTCCTTCGCCAAGAGCTCGGCATTTAGAAATGAGAATCACGGGTCTTTCGGATATGACCTTAAAAACGGAGGTTCCGTGTCGCAGCATGTGTGGCACGCTAAAGAACCCTCACTGCTAAAAGTCATGAGTGCTAAGCATCTGTCTAAATTTGCAGCCCTTCACCGGCAATGGTGACGTCTCAATATGAGTGAAATATTCTCGAGGGGACGAATAGCAAAAAATAATCAATCAATCAATCTTGCATATGGTGTGCATGTCTTTAAACTTATTCGAGCTTGTTCTGCGTATGATCAGTTTTTTAATCGAGGCAGACTACTCAAACAACTTGTCGTTGCAGGGTCAGCATTTTGCGGATTCTATGGTTTTTATAGCGATATAGTTTGCCAATATGACATTGGGTAAAATACTGTCAGACGTGTTTCAGCCATTCTTTATTACATTGATTCTGACTACGGATTACTCGATTTTCTTGATCAAGACAATGGGCTCATGGCGGGTGTGACTGGTGGACAGGGGATGCTTACTCCTAGGCGCCTGATCCCGTCTCTTGTGTGTCCAAGGGTCCGTGTTTCACTCTTGTTTTGTACTCTGTTTTGGACTTGTGAGATTGATTACTGCTCGTTATCTTTGCCTTTTCATTTAACTATCGATCATGTATCTCTGCTGATGGACATTCTGTCCCTGAGGATATTTGTCGCTCAATATGTTAGTATGTTCTTCCATGAATATATTAAATAGTGATATAATACTGGCTGACACGTCGCCCAGTATAAAAAGCTTTAAGGTTTTACTCTGTGTAGCCTAATAAGAGGCACAGGCTCCAACAGAATGGTTGGTGTCCTTCAGAATATCCTTCCAGATTAAAAAAAAATCATCACATGTTCAGTCTATAAATTTATGTTAAATGAAAATAGTCAGACTATCTTGAATTGGTCTGTCCTTCAGTAGTGCTGCCAGGAGGGGAAAATGGACTTTGTGGATTTAAGGATGTTCCCCACTGGCAGAAAGACTTATTAGTTTAAAAAAAAAAATCAAATATTTGATATATATACATATGAATATATATTATTTATGCATAAAAAATGATTACATGTATGATCATTATTTTCATTATGTACATAAATGATGTAACTGTGATAATATCACATCCAATCCAATGGGCCCTGGCACACATTGGTGAGGATTATGAGGGAGTATCCTGGATATTTTTATCCAAATATAATTGTATGCTATAAAATAAAGTAAATTTAAATTTAAAAAAAAAAATTAATAATCACATGTTCAGTCGTGAGATAGCCAGCTTTGATACAGACAGATTAGAGATTGTCATGTGCTTCATTTCCAAATGTTCTGTGAAAAATTGTAAAACGTAATACGTACATTGATTACTAGGAATTCATTTACTAGAAATCTCACCGGACGTACTCCACTCAGATTCTACGCACAATTACTCTGAAGTTGATGTTAATTAAAGCAATGCTGAAGTTCCCCATTGACAATATCTTTGTAGTTTGTGGTGACAAAGTCGTCAAACAAACCGTTGAAAATCCGATGGGCATGAATTGTGCTCCTTTGTTAGCTGACCTGTTTTTATATTCTTACGAGGCAGAATTAATTCAAAAGCTTCTACAGGGGGAGAAGAAGTCTATAACCGTGGCCTTTGATTTGACATTTCGGTATATCGACTTTTTGTTTTATTATAATTTTCATTCATATGTCGATTCGATATATCCCAGCGATCTAAGAATAAAAGACACCACAGAGTCATCCATATCAGCTTCGTATTTGGATATTTCATTGAACATAGACATTAACAGCAAAATAACAACTCAACTTTTATGACAAACTGGACGGTTTCAGCTTCTACATCGTCAACTTTCCGTATTTATGTAGCAACATTCCATCATCATCTGCATATGGTGTGTATAGATGTCTCTCATCTTATTCGACACACAGCTAGGAGCTTGTTCTGTAGTTTTTGAATCCAGTCATGCTACCTTACAAGGTGACCAACTACATCTGGGAAAAGTTTCTCAAAACAGCACGATATGATTTAATTATGAAAGATATCATGATATATAATAATTATACATGTGAAAAAGGTGGGAAATATGAAATTTGAATACAAAAATCATGATTTTCAAAGATTTCTCGCAGTATAAGAACAAAAGTCCCTGGCGGATTCGAACACGGGACCTGCGGGTTTACCAAACCGATGCTTTACCTACTGAGCTATGAAGTTATACGATCAAATTGATCGAAACAAGCTATTTCACAAACTATTTTTAAAATCGCCATAATGTGACGTTGTGTTATAAAGAGTATAAGCTTTAGTGTAGTGGGCTACCTTAATTAAACAAGTTGTTGCAGGGATGTCAATTAACAGTCACGTTCATTATCTTTGACATTTCAACTTGTCCATTTGTAAAGTTCATTAGCAACATCACGGATGAAAAAAAAAAAACCACCAAAAACTTATCCACTAAATGGACGCTTGACTGACATTATAGAACCATTCTATATAGAGTCCCCCTATTCTTCTGTTAGAATAGGGAAACTGTATACAGACAGAAGATTCGCCATTCAAACGCCTTGGAGGGGGGGGGGTAAATCTTGTTCATCAGCAAGTAATTTAAGTCATGCATTGTCCTCCAGAGTGTCGACGAGCTTTCTGTACATTAACGGAGAACTATGTAATATCGAGAGTAAATTAATGACCCAGTGCATAGATTGTTTGGACGAGGTCTTGGCATCGTTAAAAATGTTAAAAATCGTATATACACTGTATCATAGTTAAATACCAATCCAATCAGAAGGTATGATTTAAATTTCGAACCACAACAAAAATAACTTGAATATATTGTAAAACCCTTGCTCATCCAAACTAAATCTAACATGAACTGCGCACAAATTGACCATCTCTATCACATCAATGCAAGTGTAGACTTAATTCGACTTTTTGAAAACAATTGTAGAGAGCATCGAACGGAAAATCAATATAGAAATGTAAAGGCAAAGATAACGAACAGTGATCAATCTCGTAAGTCCCAAATACAATACAAAAACAAGAGTTGGGCAAACACGGACCCCTGGATACACCAGAGGTGGGATCAGGTGCCTAGGAGGAGTAAGCATCCCCTGTTGACGATGTGCCACAGCGCTCTTCATCGGTCGGATTTTACGGCAAGACCACTGCGATGACCACTCTCGTTAGTGATTAAAACTGGGAAAGCCTGACAAATAATGACCCAAAGACTACAAGGATAGAGGAAGCCTTGGCACGGAGTCAGCAACTAGATAGCAGGGAGCATCAGCAAGAGATGGATAAGATCCAACAGGATATACGGCAACAAAAGAGGCGAATTACAGCCAGGGTATGGAAATGTGGAGTCAAAAAATTGGACCTAATGGGATTCGGAATAGAGAGTGTTGCAGTAGAAATATAGGTATGGAAATAACATTTTCTGCCAAGAGCTCTCGGTGTATAGTGTGTTGCAAGCACCAAGGTATCTGAGAATCTGGGGATTTACAGAACATCCGATGTGTCCGTTTTGCCACAACCCAGAAAACCTTGGACACGTTTCATCAACATGCTATATTTCTCTAAGCCAGGGAAGACATTATATGTGGGGGCGTGGTGAGGTACACAAAGAATTATCACACACATTAGAGACAAAGCGGGGGGAAGGATCTAAACACTCAAATCCAGAAGTAAGGAGCAGACGTCTGGGACCACCACAGAGCGAAGAGACGGCATACTAAGCACGACGAGCGACGGGGAAGTGCGAGTCAACCTCTGTATTCCCATCGACATCTAATATCCAAACGATATCGTTAAAATATATAAGGAGAGTAATAAACGATTATTCGTGATTTTTTTTTTACTAATACGGTACAGAGACGAAAATTTTAACATTGTGGGTGATCTTTAATGCATATTTACATAGAATGAATAGAAAAAATGAGTGGTGTCCAAAAAAAAAAAAAAAAAAAAAAAAAAAGAGGGGGGGGGGGGTTTGATCATGATCCATGCCCCAAGTGCCTGTGGTTTTGTTTTCTTCAAATGACATTTTTATGACAACGCACTTATATAAGTATTCCATATTGCATTTGTGTATTTACATGTTTTTATGATATTTCATAAACAACGCAAGTGCATTTTTTTTTTTTTTTTTTTTTTTTATTTTATTTTATTTTTATTTTTTTTTGTGTGTGTTTGTTTTTGTTGTTGTTTTTAAAAAATAAAGTTGTGGTTTATTATCTTTTTTAGATGACATATTACAAATCCCATGTGCATGTTCCTTGAACTTCGTTCAGCGAAATTTGCGTCATGTTTTTTGGTTTTTTTGGTGAAATGTTGATTCACGTGCTGATATTCCAGTTAGATCTATGTCAGTGATATGCCGAGTATATGCCAGACTGTTGACAACTCCTACTACAAATTGTTAATATTTACATTCAGTGTATTTCTCATCATGTAAATGCGCACTGGAAATGAAAGAGCATTCAAATTCCTATAACACACTCTAAACCGATCACGGCGTATGAATACACATCTGGAACTACATATACATCTGTACTTGTAATCTGCTATATGTATATGTAGTAAATAGAAAATAATTAAAGATGGATGAAACCTCCAGCCTAATTTCAATGTATAGTTTGAAGATAAGTAATATCCAAATGCACTATATTTATGTAGTAGTACAACGGCTGATTTTCGGCTCTTCCATTTATTGTGCACACCAGTTTTGAAAGGCCCAAAATTTTTGAATTAAATAAATAAAACCTAACATTTATAAAATATAAAATTGAGGAATGTAAATATAAGCATTGAATTCTTATTTTTGGATGTCGTCGGTGGTATAAGCAGCACCTGGCCGTGCCAACAAATTATCATACGCGCGTTAGCGCGGTATTCAATTTGTTGGCACAACCAGGTCTGTTATCAACCACGACGAACACCACAAAAATAAGAATTCAATGCTTAATTGAACATCGCAATTATATATGGAGCGCCAAATTAACATAAAATCAAATACGAATTGCTTTTTTATCACACATTGCCATTAATGGGAATACTACTTTTAGAAACTTTCTATAAAATTGTTAGTCGACGATGTCTGATTATATGAAGGAAAAAAAAGTTGGAAGGTTTCGCACTCGGGTTTCAAATACATGAGACAACGAAACGTCTTGGCACCGCTTACAGCACCACATCCGATGAAAACAAACATGGCGTCGAGTTACACATCTTCTCCTCGATACATAAATGACACGGATTATGATGATATTGATAGTCTAGATTTAGACGATGATCGAGATTTTGAAAATTTTACCGATGAAGGTAAAGATTAAATTCAAGCAGTAAATATTTGCCTCCAGTATGTTTGTTTATATGCTTTGGCGCCAAGCATGCAGCAAGCTCTTGAGTCTTGTTTGTGGCTTGTTTATGTATTTTATTGTCAGCGATCTTTTGTGTTTTGTTATTGTATTCAATCATATATAAAGCTTATGAAAATCACTACAATATTTTTGAAACGTTTCGGTTGTCCCGAATGGAAATTGTGAGCAATTTTTCCCAGATGTGATTTGTTTTGTGTTCGAATTTCCTCTTGTCATGTTGAATGAAGAGCACGGTCAAGCATTGCGTTTTGTTTATTGTTAACTACAGAGAAGTAATTCGTTTATCTATCAAATGGTATTAATTTCTTTGTTTTGAGCATAGCGTTGCTAATATTAGTAGATGAAGAATTTATAGGATCGATCTATATGCCTGTTTTTGAATTAACATGTTTGGACAGACCATGAAAATTGAGTTATGATTTAGGTCTTGAAAAGTGTGTTTGAATGTGTCAAAACAGCACAAAGACAGTGAAAAGTGCCCAAATTTGCATTTCAAGTGCTTGATTTTTATAATATGGAGCTTGAACTCATATCATGTAAAAACACAAAAAAAACCCTCATTTTGATTCTACATATGTATAGTGGTCAAATGGGTTGGAGCACTGGTTGCAAGTTAGCTCAGTTGGTGGAGTGGCGGACTAGAGATTCAGGGACCTTGCCCTTGGGTTTGAATACTGGTCTAGGCCATTGTGTTTTCTCCCTGTTTCACGTGCATTATCAATAATTACAAGTGTGGTCTACAGAATCCTGAATTTACTGAGTATTTTTATACATAGCATTTCTGTGACTTAATTTTTCATCAACGAAGAAGCAGATATCACCACAGGACCTGTGGTAAGAATGAATTTTCAAAACTTTAGAACAATGAAACAATGATTCAGAATGCTTTGGAATTTAAGCATAATGTAGTCTAAGCATTTAAGTCTGTAAAGAGTAATGTGCAGTGTGTGTGTAACATGACAGGATTATGAATAATGTTGACATTTGGAATGCAGCTCTTAATTCTATTATGCAGGGTGGTAATAGATATATAGGAATTTTTGTGGGATTGACTACTGACAATTTATCTATGACGGGTCAGAAAATGATAAAAGTACCCAAAATTATGAGGGGGGGGGGGGGTGAACAGGAGGTTATATATGAGTTAAAGAAATAAATTATAATTTGCTATCTTTCAGAAATTTCCAAAAGTGCTTGAAAAAATGGTCTTAGAATTAAGAAGTGTTGGAATATTGCTTGAAAATGAATTAAGCTGGGCTACAATGTATGAACGCTGTTTAATATGTTAATTTTCAAAATATGTATTGTATATTAGTCATGATGTGGTCGCTGGATTTTAAAAAAAAATAACATTGCTTTTTTATCAATCACAATGTTGACATTATTTGTTCATGGTAAATTTCCTTTGGTATATTGTTAAAAAAACTTGTGTAGTTACATGTCGATTGAGTGTAATGTGATTGTCATCTAAGTTTCATGAACCTGGCCTGTCAGTGTAGAATTTACAATCTACAGTAAATATTCCTAAATTGATACTGGCATGTTTATAGATTTATATAATTTGAATTGGAGTTATCTTTCTTGTAATGATATCATTGTAGCAATGGCTTCCTTCAGTAAGTAAATGATGACTCAGTGTAATTTATTAATTTTCCAATTCATGATTAATGATCTGTGACAACTGTTTGATATAGTAACGGAGAATTATATTTATCTATGGTGTATCATGAGAAACACACAAACAATCAAATTGTCATAATTTTATTGTATTCACTAAAATAGATGAAGTAAAACTCCCTCTGATCAAGGTCTACTTTCACTTTGCATATTTTCCTTTAAACAGTCATGCCATCATTCAAACTTTCATGCCATTATTCTAGTGCATGCAAATACATAAAAATGTTAGAACGTTGTATGATTGGATTCTGGAAATATTGTAATTCTTGGAATTTTGAAAACTTAAAAAAAATAATTTGCTACCACTTAGCTAATAATAACATCAAATCATGTGCCATGCTACGTCAGTGACAACTTACTAAAAAACACATAATCACAAACAGAAAATTTATGTACCGAATTGTTTTAGCTTTCACTAGCCTAACTAGCCCAAATTTTGATTGCAAATATTGGGATAGTTGAAAATTGCAGTGCTTTGACAGCTCCGTAACTATCAGTTACCATAACTATTAACTAAAAATTTAATTAAGGCTGGGTTGGTTATTGTTGGCCCATGCTGTATGCTCGTTTTAAAATGCAATGTCTATTGGTATTTTTTATTTTCATTCAAAGACCTGCATCTATTCATGTAAATCATTAGTTCGTGATGTAATTTTATGTCTCTTTCGTTGGATGATTCTGTCGGACTAGGACAGTTTTCTTGTGCAGTGACAGCCGAGACATGCTCAGTTATGGATTAGTCCTTTTGCTGCAGCTAGGCATGTAATGGGATTTGCTTTTAAGAATCAATGTTCTTAATTTTTTTCCATCAATATCAACATGCTATTGAATCTCACCAGTCTGAATATAGATTTTCAATCCCGATCACAAAACGTATGCAAACACTGATCAATGGTCATGTCATGGAATTTCTCTTAATGTTGAAAATGGTTTTCATTTTATCATAAGAACTTGGTTTGTTTAGAAACAATGTAAGAAGCATGATCTTTGCCCAGAAACATTTAACTGTGATAAAACCCAGATATAATTTTATTTTCATAACTATAGAGCTGTTAATTGTTAAGCATTGCAATTTTCAATAAACCCAATCTAATGAATCTATGTAAGTAAAATTTGGGTTACAAGGGTAGTTAGGTTAGTGGTAACTAATAAAATGTCGCATATAATTTTGTTTGTGAAATAATGTTGTCAGTTTGGTACTGATTGTAAAATTGGTTGTTACTATTGTTATTTGGCTTTGATGAATGATGTTTTCTGACTGTTTTGTAAATCAGAATCTGATGATACACTGTTTACAGCTTGTTTTATTCCTCCTGCTTGTGCGGCATGTTGTAACACATTGTTTTATATTTGTATATATTAATTATGAAATGTTGAAGAGCATTGATCAGTGGATTAATGATAAAGCTTGGCAAGGAAAAGATGCAATTTCAAATCCCAACATGGTCATGTGAATTTGTGTATGTGGGAATTGATCTATCTCTGACTCGGTCCACCCTATGTCCACGTTATATACAGAATATGGGTGTCGGCTCTAACTATTTTGTATCCCTCAATTTTCATTGACTATGCACTACAGAAATGGAGTTTAAGCACGTATTAGATTTAGGGCAAAGGAAGAATTTGACATAAACATACACTGTAATTTGTCCGATGTGGAGTTTGAGCACATCAGAATCTTATCCATTCTATCTCAAATCCTTAGTCCCAAGCAAATTTCTATATCTTCTAATACTAAAAAACTCATATGTATATTCCAGACACTGTCTGTTGTGTATTTTGGACTGGTCTTTAAGTATGATTTGCTAATAATTAATTAATTATACTGTCTAATATGGCCTCCACTAGGGGCTCTTGAATTTGGTCATGGTCAGGTGTACATGCCTACATGGTGCACACATTGTGGTGATATCAGTTATTATTCTGATGTGCAATATCTATGCAAAAAGCATTAAAGGAGACAATGAGATATGTGGAGATCATGTTCATTTAACCTTTTTATCTTGAATTTTCTGGAAGTGGTAGAAAGTTGTCATGGGTAGAAGCCTTTTGAGGTCAAAGCAACAGTACGTACCGTAATGTTGCATACACATACTACAATTTTCTAGATACAGAGATTCTGAAATAGAGGATTAAATTAGGAATGTAGAGATTGAAGTCAAAGTCAGTAAAAATGTTTATCAGTCACTGTGGTATGGATACCATATAAGGAGCACCAATCAACATTTCAGTCTTATACATGGGCCTCATTTTAGGGCACTGTTGTTTCATTGTCTGTTGTTGGCATCAAGATTTTTAAAAATACATGTATTTCACTGGGATTCCCAAGTAACCTGATTTCTCTGTAATGGCTAAGNAAGATTTTTAAAAATACATGTATTTCACTGGCATTCCCATTGAGTAACCTGATTTCTCTGTAATGGCTAACGGGAAGGGTGTTTATCATTGTAAATCTGACTGGTACGTTATTAGATTTCATAGGTACATGTAGATAAGTAAAAGCTTGATTAGGTCTTGGGCTAGTATTAGTTTTAGATGCAGAGTCCTTTGATATGCTGAACTTTGTTGAAAGGACAGAGTACATGTATATAAAATCTACTTTTTTTATCTCCTGATTTTATAGTTTTGCTCAACTACAAAAGCAATAATATTGGTTTTCAACCAGAAGTATTTACAGTACTTAGGAAAATAGCTCATTGAAAAATCCTACAACAATTGTTTTCTATGTTATATTAAATTTCATTAGTTCAGATTCAGCTCAACAGAAAGTTGGGGACTAGTTTTAACACAATCATGATTTATCAGTATTGCACATATTAGTGAACAGGAATTGCCTTTGACAATTTATAACTGTCTTGATTGGTTGTGATTTAATCAGATACAATCTACATGGTACTCAGGATTAGTTACCTTTTCTAGTGGTTGTACTTGTTGTCCAGAAATGAATTTTTAACATTGATGATCTGATGACAGAAATAACATACTTATACTATTTTGCATGTAGTGAGATTGTATGTACCTTGTAACAGATTTTAGTTGTAACAAAACAGTAACAATGGATTTTAACCATGAAATGATTTAAAGTTTTGAATTAACTGGTTCACTTCTAGAATTTAAGTTCTGAACATTTTATTGCAGACACAGAAGATGCCAGTGAAACTGACATGGTTAAGCGTGAAACAGAGTACACAGAAATCAAAGAACAGTAAGTAGTGGCAGTCTAGTCATTTGTAAATATCACTTTATAATTGTGGTCAGAGGTATATCATTTTTGAGAGAGACCAATCCATCTGTTTGTCTGCAAAACCCCCCCCCCCCAAAAAACATTAAAACCTTGAGGATAAATTTTGAATGAATGGTGACAGGGCTTTCATATTTCACGCCTGCATTGGTTGTGACAAAATCATACAAGAAATGAATCTTATATTTTTTCGGGTGATGCAGGTATCACCGAATTTTAGATGGTAAAACTCATCAATGCGCTTCACGCATTGATGAAGAGTTTTACCGTCAAAGATCTCTATGATAACCTGCAGATCTCCCTGAAAAATATAAGATTTATTTCGTATCATTTAATTTTACATTTCAATAAGAAAATATCGATCATTAGACTTTAATTATTGTTCAGGTGCGTGATCGAAAAATCACCTCAATTCTTAAAAGGTGTTTTAACCAATGAGAATCGGCGCTAGGTGATCACGTGAAATAAAATTAAATGATTCTGTTTTTACACCAACATTTTTTACCTGGAAGTTTGGTCATATGCGAGCATCAG
>CAJDSM010033150.1:8828-21503 GCA_903981925.1 Ostrea lurida
GATATTCACCAAGATACCGAGGTAACCTAGTATTCCAAATCCGACAGGTACCTAGATATTCAAGATACCGAAGTATTAAGTACATAACAAGATACCGACATGTACCTAGAAAATTGTGATAAGGGATCCACAACCTTGCAAATTTGAGACACCAAAACAATACTATCGACAGCAATATTTTAAAGCATTGGAATGTACTACAGGCGGACTAGAAGCAAGGTTTCAACATGGACAGTGTGGATCTCCAACATCCAACGTTGAATTCGAGTACCATCTGTAGCTATTGAAAAATTCTATTGATTGATTGATTGTACATTGTTAACGTCCCGCTCGAAGAATATTTCACTCGTATGGAGACGTCGCCATTGCGGTGAAGGGCCTTTTGAGTAAGGAGGGCTTTTATGTGCCACCTGTTGTTGACCCAGCCTCCGGTATTACGTCTCATCCAAAGGGCTTCCCCATTAAGTCGCTCTTACGACAAGCAAGGGGTTACTGCTCAAGGACTATATCTCAGCGGGATGAAAAAATTCTAGAGTAAGAAGTTAAACAAACACAATCAACCACTTTTTGAAAGACAAAAATAAATAAATAAAAAAAAGATATCCAACTCCCCCCACCCATCCACCTTTGCCAAGACCAGAAAAAAAAAAAACACTATTGCTAACCCTCATTTAGACATAAGCAAATTTAACAAACGCGAACCAGCATGACAATATACGCCGGTTTTTCGATGAAGGTACCGTATAATTAAGCCAATCTTGCCTCAAGGTGTATGGGCTTAATGGTATGTGGTAGCAACATTTGATGTTCTAACCGAAAAGTTTGTCGTGCATTGCCTGCTACAACAGGTTTTTCCCCTACCAAGTCACTTAAACCCCCCCTTTAAGGACGACCACATGGTCAGTTCACAGGTATCATCCCATGTCATTCCCTATCCATATGAGATCATGATAAGTTTGCGCCAAACAGTGAGATTCGGAGGCATGTATTATAGATCAACATCCAAATTCAAATGGTTTTATAATATTTGAACATCATAAATTTAAAGAATTATATTTGTTCGATTATATCCAAAATACATTTTAAAAATTTGTTCTTCACCCTGCCTAATGTTTGGTTCTGCAGAATATGTGTTTGTGCAACATGAGCAGATATGATGATATTGACCAACATTGGAACAATAATGATCCAGACATTGGACCCGATGTCAATCACCAACACTGAAAATAACAACGTTGGTACCGAATAGATTGAAACAAGGTCGTGACAGACAGTGAATAAATTACATAATGTTCGTCCAATATGATTGCACAATTGCCGTTAATATAGACACAATTACCACACAATACATGTAACCAAACATGGGCCAAAATGTTAGCTTGGCTATATCTGGGTTAAAACTTGCAATGATTTGGTACTCAGCAAAACACTATTAAGAAAGTATGAACCATTTTAACGAGTACTCGACAATAAAAATTTTTAGTCAATAGATCGGTTGAGCCGAGCAATAGTGCGAGTATTGTGTTGACAGTTTCCTACTACGAAGTGCCTTACAAATGTTTAGACGAAAGATGATCGAAAAATGACTTTCCCTTTCAGTAAATGATAATGAATGTCAAGTGTCTTGAGAAGTCTTTGATCTGAGCACTGTAGACTCCATGACAAGGCGCATTACACAAGAGAACTCTCATAGCTGGTATCAGAATCCAGCCCCGGGCTTAAACAAGCGGAAATAGATCACTGCCGGGGGATATCAAATCAGGCCCGGGCCTAAACGGAAATAACATGCCTGGGATATTCAAATCAGGCCCCGGGCTTACAACGGAAATAATCACTGCCTGGGATATATTAGATACAGGGCCCGGCCTATAAACGAAAACTAATCACATGCTGGGAGATCAGAATCAGGGCCCCTGTTTGACATTTCTATAAAAAACAAAGCTAGAAGCGAATATATGATCAAAGGTATTTTTACACACATCCATAATTTCATAGATTAATCAACTATTTCAAAAGCGAAAGAACAACATTACAAATTAATAGTTAAATTACATACAAAAGATTATCAGAGTGGAGAGAGTTTGTTTTACGGAGTTACCGTATAGAAATACTATTTGTTTTTTCTTTTTGGGTGATAACTTTCAACGCATTGTAAACTTGCATCATTAGTTTGTAATATATATGTGATTAGATTAAACTTTTCAATGCTTACATCTGTTATTTAGCCAGAAATAACATTGACTGAATTGATTTGATCTATGTAAAATGAGTATGAGTTTTATTAGGCAAAAGTTGAGATAGAGTAAGCATTCGAAAAGTTATTAATACAATTGGTATTTACGCGCTCAGATCGCAATGTTAGAGCTACTCTAACTCTTCAGAACCATGATTGTTACGTCATTAAGTGTTGAATTGACCGATTATCAGTGACAAAAGATAGATAAGACTAGAAATAGATAAAATCTTATCAAAATATATAGACACACGGCATTAGTTGCGTTATTCATGACACCTCTCCCTACTTCTGTACAAATATTCAACATTTGATATCATAAGTTATAGGTTTGGTGGCTAGTTCAAATCCGACACAAAAAAAACAAAATGGAAATCCACATTAAAGTAAGAGATAAAGATCATTTTTCCTTTTTACTCGCAAAGACATTTATACATGAATACATTCTGAAATTGATAACACTCTGATTGGATAACAGCAATAATCTAACACGAGACAACATATTGTTTGTAGAGGGATATACTTGTAAAAAAAGTGACCATCGTCGAAGAGAACGGTATTTATAAATAATGTTTTGGAAAATCTAGTGGAACCTAATAGGAAATTGAGAATGCGAAGGCACTTTATATCGTGATTAAAATTGTGTTTAGTTAGTTCAATTCATTCATATCAACAATGTGAGTTCACAAGCAGATTTTCGATGCCTTTCAGATAAAAAAAAAAAAAAAAAAAGAGGGGCCCCCATACCGAACAAAAGTTACATTAGAGATTCAATAGCGTAGTATATCAGTTGTTATTACATTGCACACACAATTGACCATTCACATTGAAGCCCTGGAGGGGTTGAACGTTGTTTCCACATGCAATAGAGGAGGCGTGTCAAACTCATTTGACATGACAGGAGAGATCAGCTATGACATTATCTGAATGACTCCTCTATCTCTGTGCAGGTTGACAATTGATTGCTATATTATACTGCATTTATTTTCTGTGGCAGTGGCCACGCTACTTTGTTGAACGCTCACCTATATTTGTCTGTGCGGAATGACACACTGTTTGAATAACTCCTTATTCTCCGCTGCGGTGATCCGTTAGAACGCTCCTATAGTTTTCTGTGCAGTTGACCACTGTATTAGAACTCTAGTAATTTTTCCGATAAATAACAAAAGATACTAGTGGATTTGACCATTGGTTGAACGCATGCCTATATTTCTGTGTGGATTGACACCACTATTGAAACGGCTCCTCCTATTTCGGTGCGGTATTGCCAACCCAATTTAGTATGAATATGTCTCCTTTATAGTTTTCTTGTTGCGAGCTAAGGTATTTGACTCATTTCTGTGGTTTTAGAACGTTTCAACTATACATATTTCTGTTTTGCAGTGTGATGACCATCCTGAATTGATGTAATAAATGACACTTAGTATTCATAATTATCTACATATATTGTACAACATTGATGTGTATCAAAAGTTTGTGCTGAATTAATTAGACTGGCTAATGTATCTTTCGTCGAGCGAAAGGTCACTTTCTATAATTCGCTTATCGTTTGTTGAAAAGGACAGATTACGGCTGAGGTGTCTATGGCTCCATCTTCGTGAATAGACGGGCAGAGATACTTATTTGTCACAGTTAGTGTTTTTCGATTCATGTTACTCCACTTAAGACATTACAAGATACCGACATGTACCTAGAAAATTGGATAAGGGATCCACACCTTGCAAATTTGAGACACCAAAGGCAATACTATCGACAGCAATATTTTAAAGCATTGGAATGTACTCAGGGCGGACTAGAAGCAAGGTTTCAACATGGACAGTGTGAGATCTCCAACATCCAACCGTTGAATTTTTCGAGTTACCATCTGTAGCTTCTGAAAAATTCTATTGATTGATTGATTGTACATTGTTTAACGTCCCGCTCGAGAATATTTCACTCGTATGGAGACGTCGCCATTGCCGGTGAAGGGCCTTTTGAGTAAGGAGGGACTTTTATTGTGCCACACCTGTTGTGACACAGGGCCTCGGTATTTACGGTCTCATCCAAAGGGCTTCCCCCATTAAGTCGCCTCTTACGACAAGCAAGGGGTACTGCTCAAGGACCTATATCTCACGGGATGAAAAATTCTAGAGTAAGAAGTTAAACAACACACAATCAACCACTTTTTGAAAGACAAAAAATAAATAAATAAAAAATAAAAGATAATTCATTTTGCCCAAAGCCAGAAAAAAAAAAATCACTATGCTATCCCTCATTAGAAATAAGCAAATTTTAACAAGAGCGAGACCAGCATGACATAATACGCCCGTAGATTTTGATGAAGGTAACCGTATTAAGTGCCAATTCTTGCTCAAGGTGTATGGGCTTAATGTGTGTGTGTAGCAACTTTGATGTTCCTAATCCGAAAAGTTTGGTCTGCATCCTGCCTACAAGGTTTTCCTACCAAGTCACTTAAACCCCCCCTTAAGTCCGCCACTGGGTTCAGTTTCACATAATGTACATATCACCTTTTTCCATTATGAGATCAGATAAAGTGTGCCCAAACAGTGGATTTCGGAGGCATGTTTATAGATCAACATCCAAATTCAAATGGTTTACTAATATTTGAACATCAATAAATTAAAGCCATTTATTTGTTCATTATATCAAAATACTTTTAAAATTTGTTTTCACCTCTAATGTTGGTTCTGTGTGTTTGTGCCAACAATGAGCAGTATAAGATATTGACCCAACATTGGAACAATAATGGTCCAACATTGGACCGATGTCAATCCACCAACACTGAAAATAACAACGTTGGTCCGATGTTGAAACAATGTCAATGACCCAACAGTGATAATTACAATGTCGGTCCAATATGTTGGCCCAATGCCGTTTAATATAGCCAATTACCCAACCAAATACATGTACCAACACTGGGCCAAAATGTAAGCTTGCTATCTGGGTTAAAACTTGCATGATTTTTACTCACAAAAACACTATTAAGAAAGTATGAACAATTTTAACGAGTACTCGACAATAAAAATTTTAGTCAATGATCGGTTTGACCGAGCAATAGTCGAGTATTTGTTGACATTCCTACTCTAGTGCCTTACAAATGTTTAGCGGAAGTGACAAAATATGACTTCCCTTCATAAATGAAATGAATGTCCAGTGTCTTGAGAAAGTTTTGATCAGCATAGCTCCATGACAGGCCTTACAACGAAACTAATCACTGCCTGGGATCAGTCTAATATCAAACAGGCCCGCGCCTTTACCAACGGAAATAATCACTGCCTGATATCAAATCAGGCCCGGCCTTACAACGGAAATAATCACTGCCTGGGATATCAAATCAGGCCCCGGGCCTTACAACGGAAATAATCACGTGCCTGGGAATCAAATCTCAGCCCTGTATTGACATTTCATAAACAGAGCTAGCACTAAGAATATTATTCATATGGATTAATTGTACACTCTACATCCAAAATGCATTTGAGAATTCAATCAACTATTTAAAACGAACAGAACAACATTAATCAAATTATGTAAATTTATAAAAATTATCATGGAGAGAGTTTGTTCTCCGGGTTACCGTTAGAAATACTATTTTGTTTTTCTTTTTGGTAAACTTTTCACGCATGTAAACTTGCATTTAGTTTGTAATATATATGTATTAATAACTTTTTCAATGCTTTACTCTGTATTGCAAGAAATAAACATTGACTGATTGATTGAATGTGTGAAAAGCAAAGTGGGGTATCGTCCGCAAGTTACAGATATTAAATCTTCAGAACCATATTGTTACGTATTACTATTACATACACAAGTAGATGTATTTTTATCAATATATGACAACGGCATGTCTTTTGCATTTACTTGTATCAAATATTCAACATTTGATATCAAAGTTACTAGGTTGGTGGCTAGTTCAAGATCCGACACAATAAAACAAATGGAAAATCCACATTAAAGTAGAGATAAAGTCTGTTCCTTTTATCGCAAGACGCATTTTAACATTGTAAATATTTACATTCTGAATTGGGATTTAAACATGCAATATCTAAACCACGAGAAAACATATTGTTATGAGAGGTATACTTAAAAAAAATACCACGTCGGAGAACGGTTATTTATAGGATATGTTTTGGTAAAATCTAGTGGAACTATAGGAAATTGAGAATGCGAAGGCACCTTTAAATCGTTGATTAAAATTGTTTTAGTGTTCAATTTCATTCATATCAACATGAGTCACACAGATTTTCGAATGCCGTTTCAGATAAAAACAGGAGGGCCCCCATACGAAAAAAGTACATTAGAATTCAATATGGGAGTATTCAGTTGATGATTCATTGACAATCAATTGACCATCAATTGACCCTGGTTGAATTTTTCACTATGCAAATGTAGGGCAGCGGTCAACTCATTTGCATACAGGAGAGATCAGTTGACCATTATTGAATGCTCCCTATTCTCTGTGCAGTTGCATACATTGTTGAATACTGCTTTATTTTCTGTGCAGTTGACCACTGTCAACATGCAGTCTCTTTTGTCATGTTTAATTACGGAGACTAATATCATTAACATTATGACTGCTGCTGTGTTTCATAGCAAACTGAGGATTTCCTGCTCGATTCAATGAGAGCCTGATATTGGAACATATCACAGATGATGTCCAAGCTGATTAACAGACATGATCACCGCTCCGCCCACCACTTCAGTCTGACGGAAACGTGCTTGGTTAAATGGATCTCTATACAACACAAGAGTTTACTGACTTTCTTAAGCGACTAACAGACAAAACCACCAGCACAGATATTCTACCAGAACGGGCAGTATGTACCAAGTTTGGTTCATTTCATTTTGATATTCCACAAATCAAGTTCATTGTGTTTTCTTTTCCTTTTAAAAGCTGCATTGCCTTCATAATGGAATCCCAGTGACTCTTATATATGAGTGAAATAGCAGTGCAGTTAATCCTGAAAGCAGATTATCCTTGTCTGGATGTTGTTGTTTTGTTGTTGTTATTTATGTTTATATTTTGCAGGTTAGCAGAGCTAGGCTATCAGATTCCAGCTATTCTAGATATGATAAACCGGATGACGGGAAATTCCTCGGAATTATCGGCCTTAATGAATATGGAACAACAAATGGCGTACCAGACCTACTCCATTCAGGACTTTATCATTAACCAGTTACAATTCTTTAATGGTAATGGTTTTATTTTCATGATCATTATATGACCGTGATGTTAGCAAAACTAAAACCCTCATGAATATTTCCGTTTTACAGTACTTTTTCTTTCCGTTATGTTTCGTTTAGATACCTTACCTATGTTACAGATTCCACATACATCATAATGACGACGTATTTCAATTCCCCTGAACTGACTCGCTGTTGACCAGATCGCAGATCGCCAGAATGAGCGGCGTTTTGTACAGGATACTGGTCAATGTCATGTATGATCCCCAGATGGTGAGGAATTCTACAATGTTGATTTTTATAGAACAGAAATTCTACTGATGTTGATTTTATAGGACAGAAATTTCTTGATGTTGATTTATAGGAACAGAAATCTACTTATAGTTGATTTATAGAACAGAAATTCTATTGATGTTGATTTTTATAGGAACAGGAAATTCTACTGAGTTGATTTTACACAATTAATGGAAATTCTATTGATTTGAAAGGAACAGAAATTCTATTCTTGTTGATTTTATAGGAATTGCTTGATGAGTTGTAGATATTTTTCTGTATCAAATAACGATGTAATCTGTTAATTTGACAGTCTGTCTAGCCTTAAACGATTCAACCCTGATTTTGAAATGTTCGAATTTTATCAGCCTTGAATACTATTATTTTAGTGTTTATTTTATCATATAAAAAATAAAACTTTTCTCGTGTTGGACTATACAGGGGTAGGGACTTAGTATAAATGGCATTCAAGGTTTAAGATTACATCAATACGTTTTTAGAAATGTTTATCTTGAACTTATAAAGCAGAGAGTGGTGAGAGCTGAAGGTTTTGAGATACGTTATATTTTATTTTTCTTTACTTACACAGACACAAGCACTTACAAGCAACGCAGAGAAATTCTGTACAGAACCTGGCGTATTGTNATGAGAGCTGAAAGTTTTGAGATACATTTTATTTTTCTGTACTTACAGACACAAGCGCTTACAAACAATGCGGAGAAATTCTGTACAGAACCTGGCGTATTGTCCTCAGTGGTGGACCCCGCTGACGAGCAGGCGGCTGAAAAACTGCGTAGTTACGTGTGTGACACGCTCAACATGAACGTCACGGTGTTGTTGGATGAGCTGCTTGATGCTCGTGGATTTAGGGGGCTGTTGGAAAACCTCCAGGTGAGTAATGAATCTGGTGCTGCAGGCAGTCTGCTGTATTTCGTATTAAACTGAGGTATACAGTTTAAATAGCTAAACATATTCACCTAAACATATTCACATAGGTGTAACTTCATTTATATTANTATTTCGTATTAAACTGAGGTATACAGTTTAAATAGAATGGAAAGTGATACTAAACATATTCACATAGGTGTAACTTCATTTATATTACATATTGTGTATGCATGAAAATGAAAAGATAAGAAATTCTCACAAATAATAATTATCATTATCCTGAAAAAAAAACCGTAGTTAAAGAATCACTGCTAGGTACCTGAACACTACGCATAGGTGTAAACATCTCGTAGGGAAAAAATTCCCAACGTGTCGTAAAAACAAACATTCAACCAACTTTGGTATAACTACCTTGTTGAAAATGAATGCGGCATGCTTGATATGTTATTGTACCCTTTTATTTTGAGACCTGACCTGCAGGTTACATACAAAATTGATTCCCTTCATTAAACAAATGGGAACTTTATTCTATTATAGAGGACTGGTGGTTTCCCGACCATGAACATGAGTTTGGTGATGGAGCAGTCGCAGAAAATTGCCAAACTGATAACGGACTTAGCGACCAACCCTCCAACTGTCAGCCTGACGGGAAACGATGCTTGGTTAAATGGATCTCTATACACAAAAGAGTTTACCGACTTCCTACAACAACTCACAGATAAAACCACCAGTACAGATATTCTACAGTACGTTCAATGCTGACCCAAGTTGTACTGCAAATTTTAGCGTTTAATACTGTTGCTGTGTCTTTTTTGAAATTATATTCTTCAAAATTACCATTTCTCAGCTTATTGTGCTGTTGGAAAGATATTAGAAGGAAAATTCAACAAAGGCTTGATTAAAAAGAATTATTTGTAAATTTGGAGTTATTCAAATATAAAATGTGTGGTGTATAAGCAGCTGGATGTTTTATTATGTATGGGTGTGTATTTCTTTCTGTCAGACTTTGATCACAGCAGCTAGCCTACAAGCGGTCAATGATTTTTGTAGTGTTGTGTGTAATTTTTATTCTGTTGGTCCTAGGAGTTTGATGTTAGCAGCCTATGAGAGGTCAATGATGGTTTTTATGTTATGTGTTTGTTATCAGAGGCCAATGATTAATACTGTACTGTACTTGTGTTTTTTCTGTAGGAGTTTGATGATGGCTGCCTACCAGAGGCCAATGATTAATACTGTATTGTATTTGTGTTTTTTCTGTAGGAGTTTGATGATGGCTGCCTATGAGAGGCCAATGATTAATACTGTATTGTATTTGTGTTTTTTCTGTAGGAGTTTGATGATGGCAGCCTACCAGAGGCCAATGATCGACGCTCTGACGATGTCCCTGAGAAATGTCACCGAATTCCAAACCATCATACAGATCACTGATTGGTTCTTGATAGAACTCAAAGACAAGATTCTCACTGGAAGTCCTGGTAAGGAACCAATTAAAATTAAGGAGAGATCTGCTGCTGTGTGTATGAATGTAGTGGTGATACATGTACACTCAGAAGTTGGGACTTCAATATACAGTAAAATACCTCTATCTCGAAGTCCAAGGGACTTTGAAGAACTTCGAGATATCCGGGAGTTTAAGATATCCAAATTCAATCTTCCCCATTTTTGGGGGGGGGGGACGGAAGATATTTCAAATTGATGAATCAGCGTGTTAGGTCGTAATTGGTGGCGGACTTAAAAAAGTGCACCGAGTACCCAAGCTGTTAAACAAATTATCGCAACAATTATCATTAGTTTCTAAGTGTCTGCGGGCGTGAATGCGTGACTTGAGTAGGCCAGGTATGATAAGCAGACTTCGGAAAATTGACTGTTTTTTGAGATAAACCAGGTAAAATAGGGCATGGGACCTTGAAAATACTTTGACATAAGCGGGGTATTCGAGATAAACGTGTTCGAGATATCAGGAGTTTTTTAAATCATTTATATAGGGAAAACGGCCGGGACTGGCTGTCGACTTCAACTTAATTGGGGTATCCAAGATAAACCATGTTTGAGATACAGGTATTTTACTGTATTCATAGTGTTCAAGATACACAGTAGAACTTTCGTATCTCAAATACCGTGGCTATGTCGAAGCAATTCGGAATTCCCAACCACTAATTCATTAAGCATTTTACCCTTGATATCTCGATCAAATCCATAGATGTTTCGAAGTTTTTTCTCAATCCCATCAAATTTGAGATAACGAGTATCGACTGTAGATGGTTGAGATACCGAATTTCAGTTGTACACATNGGCGGTTGAGATACCGAATTTCAGTTGTACACATGTATTTATATTTTGGTGCCCTTTATGCAGTTGTATTAATAAGCTAAGTTCATGTTATGATTGATTCATGATTATTGATATGATTGATTTTATATGATATAAATATACAGAGCATACTGTGAAATGGGAAATATTCGCATGGGTTTTATTTTCGCTATATTCGCGATTATGTCAACTATCGTGAAAATAAAACCATCGCGAATTGTTGTTCAATGTATTTGGGTATATATGATTCTAGCTTGAAATATTTACTATCTGCGAAATTTAACCATCACGAAATGTCAAAAGATAAAAATCGCGAAATTTTAGCCCTGTGAAATTAAAGCCCTTTACAGTATTTAAGCAAGCTGCTGATGATGGTGATATAAGTATGTGACCTAGACTTGCTGAACTTTGGTTGCCTGAAAATATGACACAATTTAAGTGTCCTTTAACTGTACATATTTTTATGGATATTGGAACAGTATAATAACATCGGGTATTTTAGATCCTGAAATTTGATGGTAACATTGCTTCTAAATTTTAAATGCAAGTAAGTTTAGGAGTTACATGAATACTTATTGTGTGAGTGTTTTACAGATGCAATGAAGGACATTATTGCCGAGTTCAAAGGTTACCCACAGATGGAGCTGTTATTCAATCTCCTGGACCAGTTGCCTCACTTCTATCAAACTGTGCTGTATAATTTAGTCAACCACATGGAAAAGGTAACTAAAAAAAGTCCCTGAGGCAAAACGAAATGAAAAGAAATATGCATTCAAATAATCTCTGTTCTTGTCCAATGAATTTAAACACCATTTACACGTATTTCAGATCCCTGGACTGTTTACAGTGGTATCTAAGGACTGGGCAGGGTTCTGTAATGAGACAGACGGACTTCTGTATGACGATCCATCGCAGACTCTCCGTGCAAAAACATTCCTCAACGAATTATGCATGTTAGATTTTACAGAAATGATGAATGAAGTTACGAGATTTCAGGTAAGTTATATGGACGAAATATCTTATAGCATGGTGAACAATTTCTTCATTTATAATGCTTAAATTCATATTAGATATGCTGTAAAATAATTTATTTTCGTGGGTTTAAAATTTCGTGGTTTTGACTTTGTTGACTTTAATTTTTGTCGATTTATAATTCACATGTTTATTCATTTTAAGTGCAAAAATTCGTCTTTGATTTATTTTCGTTGTTTTTATTTACCCCCAGAAATAACGAAATTAAATCCCCAACGAGAATTCATGATTTTAAGTTATTTCCTGTATTTTTGCGCGATATTTACCAGGTTTCCAACAGAACAGCTGCATCTTCTCTGAACGCTAGCACTGGATTAGAAGAAATCATACAAAAGATAGAAGACATCATGAAGATGTTGAACTCCTCAGACATTGATAATCTTCCTAAGTTCATGCAGCTGGAAGTGTGGGCGAATGCATCCTCCAAGTTTGCCAAGTCTCTGACAGATCCACAGATGTTCACAAAGTAAGTAGTAGAAAGAGGACTATTGCTGGGCATCTATTAGAAATACAGTGTATATTAAATTGAGTCCAGCATCATTGAGATTGTGTAGTGAAAATTAACCAGTCAGGTCCGATAGACATCACTCTTTTTATGCCCCCCTTTGAAAAAGAGGGGGCATATTGTTTTGCACTTGTCGGTATGTCGGTCGGTCGGTAGGTCTGTCGGTCGGTCTGTAGACCATATGTTGTACCGCTCAATATCTTTTGACTCTCCCCTTTGCTTTTGATATCAACCAACACTTGGTCAGGGGTTG